>MU913017.1:3699-34614 GCA_036418165.1 Cooperia oncophora
TTTCCGGCGACATGGCAAAACTACTATTTCTGATGCAGTTGGTATCACAGCAATCTGGCAAGGACGTGTCAGGAGGCGTGAATGGGGCCCACCCCTTGCCATCATTGGTTGTTTTTCATCTGAGCACGCCACTACTGGCAGAAAACACAGCCGCGGAGTGGGTTCATCCCACGACTCCTGAGACTGCCTCGTCGGACTGCAATGATATTGGCCATAGTTGATCAAAAGTTTGCACCGCCCCACCTGCCCCCCCCTAGTCGATGGGGGAAACTTCCGTAAAGGAAATCGTATGATAGACCCTGGACACTCGCTAACACCTTATCCCTAAAGATTCCCAAAGACCTTGGTAAAGTCCCTGGGTGCGTTAGAATACAGCTCTCCCCTCCCCCAGATTTCTCACACGGTAGCCCCATTTCACAACTCACTCCCCTTCCAGCACCCTTTTTTTCAAAATTTTGTCGCTGAAGGTAGACACTTCCCGCCAACCATGAGGAACAGTTTCAGATCGCACCGCACCGCCAACTGAGGGAGGTTACGTAACGCGAGCAAAACACGGAGAGTCAACCATCAGAAAAATTTCCGTCGCGGCAAAACCGGCCCCCTCTATCTAGCGATCAGCTACGTCCCCCCCCCCTTCCCCGTTGTGTATTAAACAACAGAGGGTGGGTTCTGAAACTCGTCACTACATCCCCACAGCGCTAAACGGCTTATCCTTTCAGTCTTTTTGTGAGAAACTGTACAGTTTTAGGTGAACCCAAATGACGTGCAGCAACAGCAACAACTTTATTATAATCCCGGAGCAAACCAACAGCCAATCCAGCAAGGGCAACCTCAGTACAGTCAGGTACGTCAGCTTGTGTTTGACCTGTGGAATGGCAGCCCAGAGCTCCCCCTCGACCAAAATCAATCGATGACATAGGAACTTTACATTTTCAGACCTATCCTGGACAGCAATATGATCAGTCGTTGCAGTACCCTCAACAACAGCAACAACTACAGTACTATACTCCACAGCAGGTCCTAGTGGTTTCCTTTTAGCAATCTGAAAACGATGTCATGCGATCATGGAAGAAGGACAAAGATAGAGAGTACCAACTAGCCAACTCACGTTACCTATTTGAGCACTTCTACGATGACTGACTAGCCCTTGGAAAGGGGGGGGAGGACGCGGGGGGTAATGGGTCGACTACGATGGAATCTAGCGCGTTATGTGAGGAATGGAAGAGAGAAGAGTTAAGCGAAAATCACCTTGGACCAGAAATGGGAATACCCCAACAAGAGTGAGTATACTGTACTGATATAGGTTCCAGAATTTTTCCACTTGTCAAAAACTGGGTAAGAAGTACTTGCTGAATGGCAATCCCAGCTTTGCACGAGAGAGGGTCCCTCTCTCAAGCTGGAATACAGCGTGGCCGAGATTTGTTCCAGTTGTCCTCTCCTTACCGAGGACGCTCGGAGATCCAACGGATCGACTGAGTGATAGGTGGAACGGAGCCACTCATTCTATAATTCTCGCGTCTTAATCTTGGAGATTCCTTTCTGTTTTTTACATTGCAGTTGTACTTTTCTGAGGTCTCTTTGCGTATCCCTGCCCTGCCAGATAACTAGGCGAGACCGGAACCAAAACATCGAATGGTGCATAATGGCAAGTCAGGAAAAGGGCTTTTTTTTGATGGGCGGGGATTCCGAGATGGGTGAAGCGTTTATCAAAGCCAGGAAAACGTGCGTGGCGTGCGTGACGTCGTGCGTGCGTGCGTGCGTGCGTGGCGTGGCGTGCGTAGCGTGCGTGCGGTCGGTGCGTGCGTGCAGTGGCGTTGTGTGTACTGTGGTCGTGTGTGTGTGTGTGTGTGTGACTAAAGATCGCCGAAAGAGGCCGATGCAAACGAGAGGGTAGGAGCAACTTTCGAGAAAAAAACTGATGTGGTTAAAACAGGTTTAAAGTGGTCCTAGGTCCCCGGCCCGTCCTTCCACAGAGAGTTATTAGCGCTATTTGTTAGTATCCAGATGCTCAAATGAATGATCAGGGTCTAACAATTGACATCTTCAGCAAAAAGAGCAACCAGTATATTTTCAGCAAGGCCAGCAACAAGTATATACTCAGCAAGGCGTCGGACCAGCTCAGCCAGGTCAACAGACGACCAGTTTATCGACCAATTCCGCTAACAATGGACGAAAATAATCACAATAAAGCATTTTTGAATGAGACAATTTTGTCTACACTACTTTTCGAAATTCTACGTCCTCACAGAGATCAGAAATGCCTCATGATTTCACGTGATCTGTTTCAGCTTTTATATTGTGCACATCCAAGGGGAACAAGGGGCATGACTGGCACGTCGATGGCTGCGACCGAGAAAGAGGGCCAGTGAGGTGTACACAAGGGAGAAGAGTCGGTTTGGAACTGAATAAAAAAAATTTAGTTAGTGGAGTCTACTACCACTCACGTTATGCGTCTTCACAACAATGTTTCTACGCTTTATGAAAATTAGAGGTGCAGTAGAAAAAGGATTACTTCGAATTTTCGAATATTTTCTGAAGGATTCAGTTATCTTTATTGTCCTTGAGTTCCCTATTTTCTTGGTTCAAGAGTGAGTCGACCATATCCTTAAGCTAAAAAAAGCAAAATCACTGGCTCATTTCGCGATGCCCGGATGGGCGAGAGAAGTGGACTACGACTTCTCCATTGGCGCACACCTTTCCTCTTCATCATATAAAATTTAGGAGCGCGCACAATCGAAGAAGGCAGCAATCCCGAGTCACCGCCCAATCCGTCTTGGAAAATGATGTTCAAACAGACAATGAAGATAGCTTTTTAGGCTATAGGTGTTGGGAGGGAAGAGGGGGGAAGGGGTTCATCAATAAAGGATGAATAAAAAAAATAACGTCAGCAAATATTGAAAAGAAAGGCACATTATCGACGGGGATTCCCGATAATGGGGACATCTTTTCGACTGTCCTCATCCGTGGAAATGGGAGAATGTGTGAAGGGCGTCGAATGAAGGGCAGCCATGGCGGTCATTTTCGCCAGTTGATACCATCCTGAGACCGCAAGTTGGTGTAGAAGGATGTCTTGGCTGCGCTGTATTCCACGCCCATTCACACCCCCCTATTGTTTTCAGGGACGATAGTTTTAAATTAGGTGAGAGCAACCAACCGGAGTTTCAGCAGAGGATCTGTTTGCTTCTCCCCCGAGCAGATTTTAGGGCAGAACCAATGGAAACGGTTGAAATAACCTACTAGAGGAGTTCGTAGCTAAGAATATTTCGCGGATGATGTGCCCAGGTACAGGAATAGCGATGTACTCACCAGTGAAATTTCGGTCTGTACTGACTCGTCAGATTCTTCTTCTGATTCTGATTCAAGCAATGATCGTAGCACGGATTCGATATATCCCACAGATGAGTCGCTCAGTGGGCAGACCTGGAGATCCTCGCCAATACCCATGTAACACAGGGCCGGTAGAGTGCTCTTTCTTCCAAGTGCAACTCGTCCAGGACCAGTGAGTGCTCGTCCACATCACTATTCAACATGGCGAATATCACATCTGACTGGAAGAATAACATGTAGTACCAATACAAGTGTTTCAAACTGATCAATCTGAAGAATCAATCGACAAATCCATTAGAAGGGAACGTCTGACAGTAGACCCACGTTGTGGCGACGCACACAAAAGGAAAGCTAGTACAGTCTTGCTTCGCTGTGGATGATGGGGTGTGTCACTAAGGCGGAATTTAGCGCGCCGCAAGGTCGTTCTCCACCAGTGGTTGAAGCGAGGTAAGCAACAACAACTGTGGAAAACGACTGATACGAGCGATACGATGCGGTTTTGCAGAAAGAAAAAAGGAAAAAAATGGGTCGCGTGAAACCCATCCCCCGGACACGCCCCATCATCTGCAGCGGACAAGACTGTTTCAGGCTACTTAGCATGTACACCACTACCGCATTAAATCAGCTAGATCCTGGCGCGAATGCCGCGCACGTGACTGTGACTGCAGCACTCGGAAGGGTGAAGTAGTGGTGTCAGTGCAACTCCCAAATTTCCTGTTCCATTAGGGTCCCCCTTCCGCGGGACCCTTTCAATGTAGGGTATTATAGTCACCTTATGAATTGGGTGATTGATATTTCCACGCAATCAAAATTCAACGGCAACATTGTAACTCTCCTCAGGCGAAACTGCCCAACCAGCACCGCTCGGACGAACGCTGGACCGACGAGGTTCTGCCACGCGGACACCGCGTGATTCGGTACGCCGGAGAGTTTTCAGCGGGTCGTGTAATTTCTCCACCACTGTAGCACGAACCCTGTTGAGCTCCTGCGCCGACCCGGTAATTCGAGAAAACGTTTAGGGATCAAGCGGACACACCTGTGGATCTTCCATCTTCTTTCAAGTAAACAACCGCCCTGCAGCCTCTCACAAAGAGTACGCTAGAGGTTTTTTGATTCATGAGTGGCATCCATCTGTAGCGGTAGCGAAGTCACAAAGATGGTAGCACGGCAGAGCGAACATGAATGGCCCGGGTATTACTGCTGCGCCAGTTGGCTCCACTGTACGTCAGCGTTCACCCTTTGCAGTCAAAATCCGCGAAGAAAAAAAAATCGCGTCTTTACCATCAGAACTCTCGGACCAACCCGCCCATGGCGACTGGCGGGTAAAGATGATGTCCTGGACCGTAGCGACGTTGTCGGAGCTGCTCGATGTTGGAGGTCTTCCAGATCGAGAGTACTGGTCTCCAGGTAGCTATCCATGGGTGACTCCATACAAGAAGTTTCGCAGCTGTTTGGAGGTGACGTGAATTCCATAGGCCTTCTCCAGTCAGGCTGCGATTGGAGATGGCTTCATATTTTGGTGTACATGAAGGTGATGGACGAGAGTTCCCTTCTGCTTATCGAGGAACATCTGAGGTATTGTCCGCCCTAGTTCTATTCTTCTGTTTGGGCTGCGTGAACTTTACTGATAACTTTACCGATTTACTGATGTGACTCAGCCAAAGTGCCTTTTTTGCCTCCCCCCCCCAATAGGTGCTGGTTCCTTCACTCAGCAAACGAAACGTTTTAGCAGGAATGTCGGCAAAATCTCATATAATTTGAAGGGTGAGTTTAATGTAATTCTTATTCCGAATACCCAGTTTGCCGTGACAGCGAGTGTAGCCCAAATAAGCATTGAACACTTCCCTTGCAATAGAAGGATTAAGGATAACGTCTCCGCCGTTGACCAATCCTTTTGTGGGATGCGGCACACACTCTACTTCCATTCAGAATCGTAGTGGCTTAGTGAAATTTACCGCTCCCGGAGGGATGAAGGCTTGGTTGAACCGCGAGGGAGTCGACTCAAGATTTGTACCCGAGACCGCGCAGGTGGTAAGCGCGCCACTTGTCACTACACCACCTCCGCCTATTTCCCTGCAACGCAGCAACAATACTGACCAAAATGGACTTACCCGTTGACTCTTCATCGCTTTGCGAAAATTGCGCTCGAACTCCGTACCATCTTCTGTACACGATTTTGTTAGAAGCAATACACGCTCCCGGTCATAGTCTTCTAGAAACGCAATCACGTTTTCCGAGTCCAGTGTGTATAGCTTGGGCTCTTCCTGAAAAAGGGTGATCAAAGTTCCTCTGCTTTTACTAATACAGATTTGGGCGCTATGTGCCTGGGGGCGGGGGAGGGGGGAGGGGGGTTAGTCCGGAATTTAGTGTCAGAGCTAAACTAGCCTACAAGTTCCGAGATGGGACGTAGCTCCAAGATGGTGAATCACTCACAGTTCCTGAAAAACTGGAGCGTGTACTTATTAGTCTTGGAGCTCTCTCCACGCTTCCCGACACCGCTTGAATTCGTCCGTCGCTGGTACGTTCCAGTAATCGGTGGAGAATAGGCTGATGCGGCGCCAAACCAGGCCCCCCTGACATGCCCCACCATCCGCAGCAGACACGTCTGTAACGCCCTGCTTTCACCCCTTGAAGCGGCTGCCCTCTCCTTCTCAAGAATGGGCTAAACGCCTTTGCCACGTGATCACCTTCAGGTGCAACAACTCTTTTCATAGACTAAATGCCAACCTGAAAAGATGGTCCATGGAGACTATAGGCGCCGGTGTTGTTATCACCTGGCACGCACGGGGACAAAAAATCGCCAGGTACAGGGAATCGTCGAGAGTAGGGTAAGGTCATGACTACTGACATTAATGGCAACCCCTTCTAGCATCTCCTACATGACCGACTATCCCTTGGAAGCGGGGTTATTGGTCGACTACGAGGGAATCGAGCGCGTTATGTGAGGAATGGAAGAGGCAGTTAGGCGCCATTATCCTTGTAACAAAATTGGGAATACCCCGACAAGGATGAGTATACTACTTGAAATTAGCTCATCTTTCAGGGAGCTCTCCCCCCCCTTTTAGGTTTCGGTTGAAGTCTCCGCATCTTGAGGAGAAATTTCTCAAAGTGCGATCTTCCTCAAACCTTCCTCCTCTTGTGCTACTACATCCCCACCCCCTTCTACATACATCTTCCCAAATTCTATCACAGTCCTATCCCTTCATTTCCGGAATTTCTTCTACTGCCGCAGAGCGGCGGGATGAATAGCGCACGTGAACTGGAGAATCCGAAAAGAGCCAGCAACTGCAAACATATGGCACACGCGACAACCCCCCCCCCTCGCTGGGGACATCCAATGTAGACGTGCCCAGGCACGGTAACCCCACTTTGCACAATTAGCCCTTCAAACCCACCAATTCTCCTCCCTCCCCCCCCCCCCGCAGGTGTTACGCAACTACTCAAACTTTTCCGCTTTTCCGGCCCTGCTGCCTCTTGTGCGACCCCACGCGCAGACAGAGAGAGTACAGCGGCTCCAAAATACAGGAAGGTGAAAACATGTGCAGAGCCACGGAAGGAGACTCCGGGGTGGATGAGCCACTCTTTGTGCGTGAAGAACTGGAGTCACTGTGCTGGACTCCCCCCCCCCCAGCCCGTAGTCCCCTCGGATCAGCCCGCAGGTTAATAGCGCTGATATTCGTTGCATATCCAGATGTTCAAAATGAATGATCCAGTATTATTTGACATTTTTAGCAAAGCCAGCTACAGATGTATACTCAGCAAGGTGTCGGACTAGCTCAGCCAGGCCAGCAGGCGACCGGTTTGTCTACCAAGTCCGCTAACAACGGACGAAAATAATTGCAAGAAAGAATTTTTGAATAAAACAATTTTGTCTACACTGCTTGTGCAAAATTCAACGCTTTACGGAGATCAGAAATACTCAATGGTGTCAAGTAATCTGTTTCAACTTCTATACTGTCCATACCTGAGAGCAAGAGGGGCATGGCTGCGAGTGCGGCGATGGCTGCAAAGGTCCCGACGAAAGAGGGCCGGTGACGCGTATACAAAGGAGGAGAGTCGGTTCGGATTGAATAGTTAAAGAAAAACTGAGAGCTGTCTATTAGCATTCACTTTATACTCTTTTTTTCTATGCTTTATCAAAATTAGTGGTGCTGTAGAAAAAGGACTATTTCAAATCTTTTGTGTTCTTTCTTGAGGGATTCAGTTATCTTTCTTGTCCTGGGTTTCCCTATTTTCTTGGTTCAAGATTGAGTCGACCACATCCTTAAGCTAAAAAAAGCAAAATTTCTGGTTCATTCCGCGGTGACCGGATGGGCGGGGGAAGGGAGATCTTCATTGACGCACCCTTTCTCTTTACCATATGACATATAGGAACGCGAGAAAGGCAGATAAGGGTTTTGCTTATTTCTCCACCTTCCTGGTCACCACGCAATGTGTCTTTGAAAATCTTTGAAGATGTTCAAACAGAAATGAAATGCTCTTTAGGCTATAGGTGCTGGGGAATGAAGGGGGAGGGGGGGGGGGGTTCATCAATAGGGGATCAATAAAAAATAACGTCAGCAAAGATTGCAAAGAAAGGCACATTAGCAACGGGTTTCCCCGATAAGGGAGACATCTTGTCGACAGTCGTCATCCGTGGAAATGGGAGGGTGTGTGAAGGGCGACGAAGAGCAGCAATGGCGGCCATTTTCTCAAATTGATGCCATCTAGAGACTGCACCCATTGGTAAAGAAGGATCGATCTTGGCTGTGCTTCTATCCACGCCCATTCCCACCCTCATCTTGTTCTCAAGGATAATGTTTTTACATTAGATGAGAGCAGCCGACCGGACTTATAGCAGAGGATTTGTTTGCTCCTCCCCCACACCTTCCCCCAAGCATACTTTGGGGTATAACACCCCTCCCCCAAGCAGATTTTGGGGTAGAACCAACTAAAACGGTTGAAGTAACCTGCTAGAGGTGTTCGTACCTAGATGTATTTTTCCGATGTGTTTGAGGTACAGAAATAGCGATGTACCCACCAGTGAACTTTCGGTCTCCACTGACTCGTCAGATTCGTCTTCTGATTCCGATTCGAGCAATGATCGCAGCACCGATTCGATATATCCGACAGATGAGTCGCTCAGTGGGCAGACCTGGAGATCCTCGCCAATACCCATGTAACACAGGGCCGGTAAGTGCTCTTTTTCCAATTGTAACTCGTCCAGGACCAGTGAGTACTCGTCCACATCACTATTCAACATGGCGAAGATCACATCTGACTGAAAGATATAACATGCAGTACATTTCGGAATGGTACAGTTGAGCGCTCTATCGTTCAAGTTAGTTTATCGTGGAACCGCCCACGTCACAACCAGTGCCAAACTGGTAAATCAAGCAAAAGATGGGGCAGTTCGGCGACGGGGGGGGGAGGGCATTTTGCTACTTTTGCTATTTCCCGTCAACATGCCTACCCATCTAGAGAGCCTTTTCTTGAGTTAACACCATGATGACTCGATGGGCTTGCTCCAGCTTCACAAGAGTTCAAGGTTCACCTGGTTGATACTTGTGAACCGAGACTAGCGAAGCAGCGAAAGTGCAAACCCCCCCCCTCCCCTCGCCGAACTGCGCCTCGTCAAGATAATTTGTTTCAAATTGATTAATCTAAAGAATCAATCGAAAAATCTACCTGAAAGGAACGTCTGAAGGGAGACCAACGCTGCGGTGACGCGCACAAAAGAAAAGCTAGTACAGTCTTGTTCGCTGCGGATGATGGGGCGATCATAAGGCAGAATTCGGCGTGCAGCAAGCTCGTCCTTCACCAGTGGTTGAAGCGGGTAAGCATCATCAACTGATGGAAAACGACTGATATGAGCGATACGATGCACTTTTGCAGAAAGAGAAAAAAGAAAAAATGGGCTGCATCAATCTCCCCTGACATGCCCGATCATCTGCAGCGAAAAAGACTGTACTTTCAAGCTACTCGGCGTGTGCACCACTGCAGCACTGAGTCAATTAGATCCTGGCGTGAAGGCGCGTATGTGACGAGCGACGCTAAGGGTGCAGCATCGCGATGGGTGAAATGACTGTACTAATGCATTTCCCCAGTTTCCTTTTTCGATTTATCCTCTACTTCGTTTACCAGTACGATCCCTTATCATGCCTACCTACAAGCATCCCGAATTGTTCCCGTTTCCTACAGAGGTCAATTTCACCACTTCACCTTCAAAACACTGCCAGAGGCCCGAAATGACCCACCCCAGTCGCGTTTTCTACCAATAGCGATCGGTTACTTATTGATTCGGAAAGAGAACAACCGATGGGCCCATCTCTCGCCTCCTAACACCGCCCTGGTGACGCCGTTCTCACCTCAAAGTAGATGTGAGGAAAGTCATCCAGGGCGCTGAGTTTGGCACTACGCTATCCTGTTCTTCATCAGCCGTAGAAGCTGCGCACGCGCTCACAATTGGTGGAGAAAAGGGTGGCGCCGCGCACAACCTAGCCCACTGAAACGCCCAAGCTTCCGCAGCGAACAAGGCTGTATACACGTGCTAATTCTGACTTGCCTACGGATCATTTTGGCAGATATACATTCTTTGAGCCCATTTTCCCGTGAGAGCGAGGACACCCCAAAAACACTGAACACGTCCTTTGGGACATAATAACAATATCGAACAAAATACGCTCACCCTCTGACTCTTCATAGCTTTGCGGAAGTTGCGCTCAAATTCCGCACTATCTTCAGTCCACGATTTTGTTAAAAGCAACACACGCTCCTGATCATAGTCTTCCAGAAACGCAATCACATTTTCGGAGTCCAGGGTGTATAGTTTAGGCTTCTTCCTGAAAAAGTCCGACCACAGTTTCTCAGTTTCTTGGCAATGAAGCTTCGTAGTGGCGCGATTTGTGAAGAACTGAAGTGTGTGCTCAGAAGCAAAACTCTTTATGTCCTTCCCAATCTCGCTTTATAATCAAAGGTTACTCTAGCGCTAACACGAAAATTGCAGACAGATCCCCCTCGAGGCATATACAGTCTTGTTCGCTACGGGAGGGAAGCTGAGTTGGGCGTAACGCCAGCCGTTTTTCACCAGCTGTTGTCGCTTGCTCGCTTCAATTGGAACAGGCCCGCCCCAAACCCAACCCCTCAGACAGGGTACAGCATCGTTGTGTGAACACATGGGAGGGGGTCGTATTTGGGGTAGTTGATTTTTTCTTGTGGAAAAGTGGGGTCGTATTATTCGTATTAATATTTTTTATACGCATATGCATCTGTACGCCCAGTGGGTTACTGGCATAGTTATTTTGTATACCCCCCACACAACCTTTTCGCCCGACTATACACTCATCGTCTCGTCGTCGGGCGAAAACGCAGTGGGTGGGGGGGGTCGGTGCCTCGGACCTCATTCCGAAGCGAGGATCGTACTCACACCGACATTTCGCACATCCCCATGCTGTACCCTGCCCTCAGATACGCGTCTGCAGCGAACAAGGCTGTTACGCTCTGATTTCTTTCCCACAAAGCAACCGCCTTCCCCTTTTCTAGAAGCCATATTCTGTCTAACTGCTCACCTCCACATAGAACGCGACTACTTGGTGGGCTAATTGCTGATCTAGGAACCGTTTTTGGCGCTGCGGGCCGGCAGCGCTTGCGTCCGTTGCCTCCATGAATCGATCAGGACAATGCCAATTCGTTTAGAGCTAGTTGAGCCGATTTTTTGCAACGAGATGAACACCCCGCTCAAGCCACACTACCGAAGGACCGAGCTGTTGGAGTGAAAAACCGAACTCACCTCCATGACCGAATAGAAACTCTGAGACACCCCAAAGGACTACTGCGGCAACAAGGAAAAGGTCGACGCTATCAACCGTATGAGCGATAGTTTCGGTTGTTCTTTCAGAGCCGATGAGATATCGCTATGTATCATCAAATACAGTAGTAACAAAAGAATTGAGGTACAAGGGAAAGCGCTATGCCTCAGTAGAGCTCGCAAAGCGCTATGCCTTAGTAGAGATCGAACCCGAACGTCGTGTTTTCTGAGCAATCGCCTTACCAAGCTAGAGGCTACGTATTCAAAAGCAGGTAAGGTTGGAATACTCCCGTACTTGACCGAAGTTTCAAAGAGAAACTTACACTGACCTCTCATGAGGGTCGCTTCCATGCGCAAGGCGGCTGTCCCACAGTTGCAGTGAGCGTGCCACTACATCCACTTGCTTAAAAAAAAAACACGGGAATCGAAGGAGGGTAAGAGATACCCGACTCAGTTTCATAGCCCAACCGCGCTATCCTCAAGGTGGAGCACTTCCCTCGATACCAAGATTTTGCAAAAGTGGACCACGTACTCGACGACAGAGAACAACCATAAGCGAGAAGGCGCAGACAATTAGCGCTATTGCTCATGATTAGGTGTAAGGCTAGCCGCGGGTAGCGTGAGCGGAAAATGGTGCGTCCACCCAGGCATCACTATCCACGCTGGCTTTTACCTGCGACTACTGCAAGCTGGACCCATTCATCCCACACAAACAGGTAAGGAAGCACGGTGCACTTTATAATCATCTTGCGTCAAACCAACTCCGGAACTGGTCAATCGAATGCAGTGCCATCGCAACACAGATGTCCTGACCCATACCCAGCATATTCTGTCAGCACGACACTGCTCTCGAATAACCTCCCTAACAAAGACTGACATTTCGAAAAGAACGCTGGCTAGTGCCAAGTAAAATCTCTTCTACAAATGAAAGCGACGTTTATTCAGTGAAGCAAATACTACTCATATAGCGAGTAATGTAAGAAGTTATGTCACAGATGTAAGAATTTTACAAGAGATCTTCAATCAGTTAAGGCAAAAGTGAGATAAGAGAGGTTTCAGTTAAAGGCAAGGAGAGTGGGTCGTTATATCCACACTGTGGCGACTAGTACAAACTAATTCGCAACAGCTAGTTAGCTGGCATTCCTGACACGACATTCCTAGTTAACTAAATTAGGTCCTGGTGCGAACGCTGCGTACAAGACACCGCCTGCAGCTCCGCCTTTGTCACATCGCCTCAACGTGGATGTAAAAGCCCTATAAAGGCAAGTTTTTTTTTTGAGATATTTACAGGCTGCTTCCAAAGGTAGTGGGGCACGATTGCTGAGGGCGGGCGGTTGGTTGTCCGCGTCATTCGTGGAGCGCTGCGAGAGAGCGTCGGCCACACCCACTCAGCCCTTCCGCCAAAGACATTGAGCGCCAACCCCCGCCCCCTGCAATCTTGGCGAAAGAGAGTTATCGAATGATAATTAAAATGCTCTCAGAAAAATAATCAGTGAAAGAAAACCATTAAGACTTCAAGATGACATCGACAAGACTTAGAGTTAGTTCAATGCACAATTACTTTGATGATGTTTTACATATTTTACAGTATCGTACTGGTTGATCTAGCGGATTACTTCTTACTTCTTTTTCCTCTGATTAGAAGAGCCTGAACGACCAGACACAGTTTCCTGAAAAAGAGTCCGGAGCTTCGGGGACTTACTTTATACAGTAACGTCACCTACCGTTCGTGAGGGTAGCCTTGTTCGAGCAGTCAATAACTTCCCACCTGGATCCGCTGGTGGTTCTGGAACAAGCAAAAGTAATAATTAGCAGTGCAAGCGATTAGAAACTATAAACGTCAGTAAATTCATGGTAGAACAGGGGGACAAGTAGTCCTACTAACGCTCCGAAACGAGCCCAAGTAGCGCAGTAATTACAGACGTGGCGCCGCATTTTCCTTGGACTTCTGCTTATCTCTCACCATGCAATGTCTCTGACTGAAGACAACCTGTACGCTTACCACCAAGGATCCTGATCCCCCTATGTGCGAGCAGAAGGGTTTGCCACATAAACACCGAAGCCACACGAGCACACATTCCACGATAATCGGGTGGGTGGGAAAGTGAGCGGAACTCATAATCACTGTGCGTTCCTGACTGGCTATCCCTTTTCCTTACGGTATTGGAACGATATGCGCGCCGATAAGGACAACACAGGGTTTCAGATTTTCCGCCCATTGGGTTGTTGCGAAATGTGTCTTTAACGTTGCAATGCGTCCAGGCACTTTCTATCGTCGCCGCAACATGGATCTCCTGGACCAGACCCACATTGGTGCGGCAAAGTGTCATATGGATGTCCTGACCCATATTCCGCAAACTCCAAAAGATGGCCGACGTCGTCATTCTGAGGCTTGAAGCAATCGTAATCCCAACCCCCATTTGGAATTCCTTAACAACTTCAATCACCCTTTTACGAAAAAAAACACATAAGAGTTACAAAAGAATTTCTAACCAGGGTCTAATTTCACTGCGGTCAGATGTGCGCAGGAGATCCATATTGCAGTGACTTGCAAAAGTGGCGCCCAAAATGGCGTTGCTCGAGCGACGCATGCACTACGAAGCCCAGGGGCAATGAAATACCACATGGCCGCGCGCGCGATGACATAGTTTTTATGCGTTCCCACAATTCGGATCTCCTGGCCTGCATCGGCAAACAGCCCATGAAGGCGATATTGGACTAAGTGCAGTTCTAAACATCAGGAGAGCGCACTTCGGCTTAATGAGGACATTTTTTACCTACTGGAGGGAGAGAGGGGGGGGGTGCTTCATGGGCTGATCTCTCACTGCCAGTAGCTCCTGTGGGGACCAGTAAATTCCTGCAAAGCTATGCAACAGCAGCAGTTTCATTTACATTTGATAAGAGTTCACAGGTCTTGCCACGGTGATGTGTTATTCAATAGAAACTAGATATAAGATACCAACCAATGTGCAAAATGCCCCTCCCGAGGCGAACAGCGCCCACTATGTGTGTATTTTTCAAACAACTCGCTGACTAACCGTTATTCTCATTGCAACTTGACGATCTTATATGGGGAAATAATCGATCGAGACTAGAGTCAGCATCTCGTCTCGCTGATGGAATCGCAGACAACGCATTTCGGTAACCATTTGTGATCGCTCGTAATGCTTCGCCCTCCATTTGCCCACGGTACTTGACAAAATTCTCAACATAATCGGCCACCTATAAAGGGAGAAAGGCATAAATGACGTGTGAATGAAGGCCGGTTGAAGCTTTCTGCAATCAGATAGCCTTGTTCGCTGCGGATGCTGGGACGTTCCAGGGGGCTGGGATTGGCAGGACGCCAACCTGTTCTACTCCAATTGTGGAAGCTGGCAGACGACCACGATCGGTGGAGAACAGACTGGCGCCGCGCCAAATTTAGCCCGCCCGAGCGAGCGAAGCGATTGAGAGTGTAAATTCACCTTCGCTTCAGCTACTTCTGCACGTTTCTCGGCTTCATCTCGTTCCTCCTCCATCATTTTCAGCCTCTGCTGCATTTCCAGTATCTTTATCCGAGCGAGACGCTCTCTTTCGGCCGTCTACTAGCTGTCGGTTTCTTCCGCACCAGTCAGCCTCGATCCTACAACAGGAATGAATACTTCATACCATCACATTTCTTATTGCTTCAAAACGATGTATGGTAACAAAATCTGGGAGGTCATCTGTAACTATCATAAGAAATATCGGCTTCAAAAAGGAGGCTGAATAGAATCCATTTATTATCAACCCTTGGTATTACAGATTTCTAGTTCTTCTTGTGCTAAGGTGTGCGCTCTGGATATGTTGTACCGACTCGTCTGGTCTTTTGTGCTCCAGCTGTGAATTCCATGGCAGTCTATACCCCTAGCGGATCCTTTCCCCTTTTTTGCGCATACTCAGCCTACGAGTATTGTTTACTAATCCTTTCGAGGTGCTCTCGTTGTTTAATTTTTCACTTTTAGCGTTATTATTTGCTTTTTGCCTGCTAGGAGGGGGCAAACGGTCGCATGCCTTTGCTTTTACTTTTCACCGACCCCCTCTACAATCAGAAAAAGTACACGCCCCCAGAAACTTACAATCAAAAACTCATCGTAAAACCAAATTTTTATTACAAACTCTCTTATGATTTACTCGTGTTTTTTCCCTTTCTGCTCCTATTTTGTGTCTGTTTCTTTTTTTGTTGAGTTGAAATCCTACTTGGTTTGTTACTAACCCAGCCCGTGCCATGGTTTTATTTTCTTTTGTGCTCACCTAGAGTTCGCGAGTGGAGACGCTCCACACGATATCATTTTTTCACCTGGGCTTCTGTCTCATGATCCTTCCCTTTCAAAGATGTAAGATGGCCATACTTTCTACGAAATCGCATATGCACGGGATCTACTCGCAGGTGAGCGCACAGTTTGTCTTAAAGGCACAGTTCGCGACCGCAAATTGCGGGAAACGGAACTCAAATAGGCACAAAAAAGTGCTAAGTATCTGATTAGCGGAGAAAAGCAGCAGAAAAAGCAGTCCGAAATGTTATAGAGAAAGATAACATAGTGGCTGACTAGCTAGTTCAGCCAGCGGTCGAGCAGGTTGGCCGGGCCTAAGCGCCGCCGGTGTCCACTCCGTGCCGCTAACTTACGTCCCACCGCTTCTAGCCGGAGTTCTTACGGCCCCGTTTCCTTTCCTCACCATTTTGAAAGTAGCCGCAGCCCTACGCAAACTCGCTCCGCTATCGTCCGACACTTTGGAGCGCTCATACGCCCTTATTTTCATCGCGATGTGCCTTTAAAGGGCACATTCAGACTTTCACTTAAACCATGCAGGTACCATAACGTAATTCCAGCTACTTGAATGGTGAAGCAAAACAAACCATTTGCTTAGTAATTTCTTCTTCTCGTCGTTTAACATGAGCTTCAGCAGTGCTTTCAACCTTTCTGAGTTTTTCCTTGAGTTCACGGATCGTTGCCATCCTTTGATGTCTACCTTACATTTAGTCGAAGCATGACTAGTGTTAAGATGGCATCGAACCATGGGAGAGGTGAGCCATCTTCGCCGGCTCCACAGGATTCCGAGCACCTGCCCCTTGCATGTCTCCCGGACATGCTCGGTGCGGCAAGCCGCAAAAGTGGCAACAATGCTTGCCTTCCAACGGGCGTGAGTGGGGAAAAGGGGGGGGGGGGGAATATCGCACTTCAGCTAGTTCCTTTTGCAAGTTCATCCTAACTAACGAACCTCACCCTGGTAAGACCTGGGAACTCTTGTGAAGCCGTGAACATGGTATAGGTGAGCCCTTTCCATTGAAGGATTCCCACAGATATTCACAAGGTCGACCTGTATACAGCTCCGATGATATTATTCTCGGAGTTCTGCACCAAGCTGAAATACGCATAACCCCAGCGCTTTCCGCTGTAGTCTGGACTGACTGGGGCGAGGAAGTGGGCGGAGATTCACAATAGCGTTCTGTTCATTGGGAGCACTCCCTCTTCTCCTTATAGTACGCAGAAAGCACCAACTGAAGGACAACGAAGTGCTTATGAATTGCATCGCCCACTTCCCGATCAATCTGATTAACGCGCGCGAATGTCTTCAACCAACTTCTGCACATTTAGCTTGAAGAGTCTCATCTTTCTTTCTCAGGTCGGCCATGAGGTCATGTAATCCAGATTCAGCTTCTGAAACTTGTGCTCTGATGAAAAGATTGCATTGAGTCACACAAAACTAAACTGCTTTTATTTGATAAATTTGCACTTTAACTGCACTTGATCCTAAGCTGCTTGTCTCAAGTTGATCAGTGTCGATTCCTTCAGTCGAATCCTCTCGAAGCGCACATATCCAGTGATTCTTGTTCGCTTCCCTTCTTACTTCCTAACACATCCCTTATCCCAGCCGATTCCTGGCTCTCCGGAAGTAACAAAACCAGAACAACGGTCCCATATCGTCTCCACAATGAATTCATGCACAGCTTTGCCAAGGCGTGGGTAAAGAAATCCTAGTCGCAGCGGCGCAGCGGCGTTACATGCAAAACGAGCCGCAACAATCATCACGCTGCCGCAGCACTGATTTTGTGGCCTGCGCGCAAGCCTCACGGTCTCCATCGAGAGTACTAACACTCACTCATTGGGCATGCATCTCCCTTACGACGCCACCGCAAAAAGTTGTTTGGATGGAGGCTCAGCCCCGTCCTTCTTTCGGCTCATAGCTGAGGGCCGTTGTGTGTTTGCAGTTGATTTTGGACGTGTTGCTCCTGCCCAGTGCAAGCGCTTGCTTCTGAAATCCATCACACATTTATCCGAAACAAGCAAAAATTATCTCCTTCGGCGAATAGGTTCCTCATATTACCCAGGCTTCGCTGCGAAACTGATCCTCCTGTCAACGCAGAATAATGAATCCGATATAAAAGAAAGTAATAGATACTTGCGTTTGGCCCATAGCAGGGCGAAAGTGCAGGGTTTCATGTCGAGCGATTAGCATCCGATTTGTCGAGAAAAGATGACGCGACAAGGATCTCCGAAGTGATATTTTCCAGGGGTATTCGCTGCCCTCACTAGCATGGTGGGGGAAATGAAGGGACCTCGCAGGGAGCCGCTCCAAGTGGGCAGGGGTGACTACCCTTATCTCTTTCCGGCCTGACTTCCGTTGAGTCCTTCCAGTCTTGCCCAAAGAAAGCAGACGAGGAGAAGCTGGGAATGTCCGCGCTGCGCTCCAGCGCGCTGAGCGGATAATGAGAGGAGCTAGGGTCGGAAGGTGCAACAAAGGCCTAATGATGGAAGAGATCTGGTCGTTCCCGAGAATGGATCTTTCCTACCAAACAAAAACCAGCTTACCCTTACCGTCCTGGAAGGTACGCCAGGTTTGGTTGGCTTCCGGCGGCCGAACACAAAATCCACCCCAAGGATTGCACGAGTGGTAAGCATTCTACTTGTCACTACATCATCTCAAAGCGGAGAGCGAAAGTATAAACAGTTAAGTGTGGGGACAAAAATCGAAACTGAATACGAAAGCGCACCCTTCTATCTCCCCTATCCTATTCTCAAACCATTGCGAACCACTGTGCTCCACCAAAAAAAGAGGAAAGGATAAAAAAAGAAATCCGCTGAAAATCATTTAACCTGCTTCCCACAATTCACGATCTCTGCCTGAGCGACGTTTGCTCCAACTCCACCCGTAACGCATCGCGATAGCTCTGTTTTGTCCGATGACCACCGCCCGCCATCTGAATAACAAAGGACCTTAGGCACCGTGACAACCGACGCGCAGTCAAAGCAAGACCGTGCATATCTAAAGATAGGCGGCGCAGTCTCGGGCTTCGAAACAACCACCCCCCCGCCTCCAACAAGCCGGCGCAGTTCGCGCCGTGGGGAGGGCGGAGGCCCGGCGGGCGACGCCCCCGGGGGAAGATTTCTGCACTCTTTTTTCCACGTCCCCTCATCGACCTATTGCCACCACGCACGCGCTCTCTCGTGTTTGACAAGCCTTTCATCATTGTCGTCTTCATGAGCCTTGACTCCAGCCCTCACCGGAGTGTGCCTGGTCCTCATCGTCCCAAGTTGCTGCCACCACACCGCCGCAACCCTAGTGGAGGCAACTGCCACAAGCTACCGCAACATACCCCGTCGCCACCGAAACTGCGCCCAACACTATTGATACCCGCCACGGAGTTTATATGTCTAGAAAATGTAACTAGCGAAGGGTAATTCCGTCACCCTTCTCCTTTCTCACCCTCAAGCCCGAACGCGCACAACGCGCCCCACAAACAAACTCCCAACAAGACCTCCAATGTACACTCTTCCACATTGAATAACCACCTTACTCGCTCAACCGAATCGTTAGTGTTGACCACCACGGACAACTTTGCGTTCCGTAACGAATCTGCGCAACAACGCTCCCTAAAAGGCATTTTTCCTCGTTTTGATCACTAAGGCAGAATGCGATTCTACCTCACCAGCTGAGTTTCATGACTTCCTTCGCTATGAAGTTCGCTCCTTCCTCTCGTTCACGCTAAACGTGACAACGAAGGCGCGAGCGTTCCCAGCTCGTCACGTGCGCAGCTCAATTGCAGCTTCTCTCTTAAAACGATTAATTAAAATAAAGGAGATAGCTCGGACAAACACCGTACCTAAGGCGCGCCTGACGGCGAACAATCAGAAACCCAAACCAAAAATTTGCGACAAGCCTAAATACGCCTCCTCATTGCTTTTATAGGCCATGCGATGACTATTCTACAGAGAGGCTTAGTCCTCAATCAATCTTCAAAAAAAGTGAACTGGGTTAAAGTTCAAAGTGAAGCACTATGCCTGCCTCCGTCCGGCCGCTAATCTTTCACAGATTCTTCTAGCAGGCGTGCACCCACCCCAGCCTGCCTCCGGCAGCAGTCAAACTCTTTCTGAGGTAGATTACCACTGAAAAGTGAAACATACGTTTAGTTCGTTCAACTCTGCTTCAAATGAAAGCGATGGTTGAGCAAAGAAATTTCCATCTCCATAAATGTTGCAGATCTTCTGCATATCTAGAGCCAGTTTGGAGAATATCTTGTCCATTTGACCGGAGAGCCTGAAACTGACAAACGTTTGAAACTGCATTCATGTCAACTGCCGAAAAACAACAACTAGGCGACTTAGCTTTGAAAAAGCCAAACGGCGATAGTTTTGCGAGGGAAATTTCTGCCTGTTAACCAAGTTTCGAAGAAATATACTGAGACCGCAAATCTTGGATATTCGCAAAAGAATGCCTCAAGCCGCTTTCACTTGATCCAAAATGTAAGAGTGCCTTCATAGCGTTTCGAGGGTCCACATGCGCTTTGAGCGTACCAGCGCCTAGATCGATACACATACTTTCCTAGTTGCTGAAAAAGCAGGCGATCGCTCAAAACTGGATTGAGACCTATACTTTCCTAATCGTCAAAGGCTTGGAATGCAGACAGACGCTCAAAGGCTGCCGCAAAGCATGAACGCACACTTACGATAAAGAAGGAGAGTGGTCAATGCCAAACTATCAAGCAATCCTACAAAAAAGTTCATAATAACACACTTTTCACTGGTCATTACAGACTTGTTTTCAATACATGTTCGATCGTCGTCTCTGTGATCGTCGAATCCTTCCTCATCTGGCTGTAAGTCGTGAACGCCATTCCCCACTTCGGAGTGACTCCTGAAAATGATCAAGCGAGGATGATGATGAAAATGAAACGTTGATAATAATAATGACCGATAAATCACATTACAAGAAATTATAGTACATTAAAGAAGAGTAGCATTAAATAGTTCGAGAAAGGGCCGAAAGAAAACAATTTTCATCAGAGTTGGCCTTATAGAACGGTCGCGACCCTTTCACTCAACATTTGCAAAATAGGAAAGGAAAAAAATGAATTCAAAAAAATAACACACTTCGGAAACCTTCGTTTGAAAAAAGGAGACTTGCATCCACCACTCATTATGGTTTCTCTTTTTCCATGTGGAGATATACAAATAGATCAGCCAATTCCCAAGCCTGCACATCCCGTTCTCCTGCACCCCTCGACGGCAGCTTTTTGGTGGGGGAAATTTTTGGAAAAATCCGCAAAAATGTGGAAGAAAAAGGGGAAGCACTTATATAGACGGTAGGAAGGATGTGAGATGGGGGCGTGGAGGGCAGTACCAGAGGAAATGTGAGGGGGACGTCCTTTGCAAGGTTCTCCCCAGGCACAACATGCTCAGAGCGCAACTTCAAAACTCATTACACTTTTCCCTAAGCAGTGACCCAAATATGTAAAACGGGCGCTATTCGAATGGAGTAGCGCAGTAGCACACACTCCAAGGCTACCTTCCCTCCTGGTGAGCAGACTTTTTGGCCTACTAAACTGGAATTGGGCCCAGAATCAAATCAATTACCACCAAAATAATGGATAATGAACGGTGCAAGGAAAAACTTGTAAGACAGGGATATGATTCTTTCCGAGCTTACGGGAGAGAACTACAGGTGGGCAGACTTTTTGGCCTACTAAACTGGGATTAAGCCTAGAACCAAATCAATTACCATCAAAACACTACCTACTGTCGCCGGTATGGCTTCCAAACAATTTTCGAGATGATGCTGGACGTTGACTATGGCTTGCATTGTATTTCATGGCCTCAGCTCCGACAGGAATAGACGAGCCAGTGGAATCAACCGGAGATAGGCAATGTTCCGTGCTCATACTGAAGCCTGGATGCAATTTTGAAAAAGTCCGTAAAAAATGGCTGCTGAACAGCTCAAGTAACATAGCACGGTCATTAGGTAGTAAATGTCTGCGAACACTTTGTGGTAATGAATACTTTAGTGAATAGAACATTTATTCCCTAACAAATCACAATGACAGTCTTAATGCGTTACCACAGCAGAGAATACAAAAAAATAACAATAAAAAAATAAAACAGCAGCCGGTTAAGCAGATTCATAAGCAATGATGTTCTTTTTGGAAACAATCTACATGACACTGAAAAAAGGGCAAATTATCGAAGGAACTTCCGAAAAATATTACAGAATTACAAAAAATTCCCAATACAGTCCAGTGTAGAGATCGGAACGCGAAGAATTTCTCAGTCACTCCAAATTGACGATTTCAACGTTTTTCGACCCTTCCAGGCTTAGCTCATGTTCCATGTCAAACGTACTTATCATTTCAGCTTCCTTTTCAGCTTCTTTCTCAAGTAACTGGAAATAATATTTATCATTTCGACTTCAGATTTGCATTTCCACTAATTTCACCACTTTACGGACCAAACACATCACTTTTCAAATTAAATTTAACGCATTTGAAAATTGGGCGTGGCTTCCAGAAACTGGGCGCAGCGCCACATAAGGGACGGGGCTTTCGTAGCAGTCCAAAAATGCGAAAATTTTAATCCCTTTTGAAAACTTTTACATTTTAGGCTATTAAGAGAAGTCCCGCCCACTATGTCGAGCTCCGCCCGCATTGTAGAGGCTCCGCCCGCTTTCGTAAAGTGCGTCAAATTAGCAGGTTGGTACTAAAAACGACTCAGATCCTCGCTCGTCACTGGAAGCAAATCTCGCGTGTCTTTTTGGTCCAAACTGAATACAGTGGGATCATTTACCTTGTCAATGTCTTGCTTCATATCCGAGTAGAAACTCTTCACTTTATCCGACGTCTTCGTCCCTAGCACTTCAGCTACAGCATCGAAGTCTTTGCCATACCGCAACAGACCTAGAAAAAAGCTTGTTGATAATTTTAAGACGTGGTGGAATGGGTACATTTAATAGGCTACCTCTACAAAACTGTAATCATCCTAGGTGAGATGAGAACTTTTGCCTAAGCCTAAAGGAGGAAGGAGCTCCTGGAAGGACGAAAGAACTCAGGAGGACTCAGAAGACTGAAATTCTTATGAGCAATCCCAAGTTTTTTGGAATAGTTCTCAAAGCAGTTGGCACGATGGTTTCCTACTTAGCCTAAAATGCTAGTAGGGCGCTGTATAGTGGGGAAATGGCGAAAGAACGGAGTGATCAAAATCCTGCGAAGAAAAAGCCTCCGTTCTCAGTGACTTGTAAATCGATTTCGGACGAGTTTCCCGTAGGCATCTTACCAATCACCGCTACCGAAGATACGGCTGCATATGTGTACCCATGTATGCATGCAGCATCACGGCCGCTTCATACCAATCCCTTCGCTTCATAATTGCTTAGCAAATGAATCGATTAGAGCGTCAGGAACGGTCGTCCATTTGTGGGCGGGCGGGGCGTTTGGGACGTAAAGTTGTGGCTTGATAGGGCCCTTATGAGGGCACCTTCCTCGGAAACCGCTATGCAGCGCCTGCCCAGGCGGAATTCTATCCTGCCAGGAGTATTGATCCTAATCGCCTTGGGGGATTTATCGTGCCAACTGCCTAAAAATGACCCCAAGGCTAAAAAAACCACAAAAATACACAATATATCAGAACTCTACTAGACAATCCTAATTCTATACTGGAAGTAATTAACGGTACTCACAATGGAATGCTATAATGCGCTCCTCTTCGGTCCATGTATGGCTTCCTCTCACTCGATCACGCCTTGACGAACCTTCCTCATCCCTTCTGTCCTCTTTTGCTGTGAGATATCTGAAAGTGGTCTGATATGACAACGTAATCAATAGTCCATTCAACGATTAGCTAAATGAAATAGTGCCCCCTCCACGTAAGCAAAGATAGTGGGGTGCAAGTTAAGATACTGTGCTCATTCACGAGCTCAAGGCCGGGAAAAAAGACACCACAGCCCTAGCACGCTGGAGTACCAGCTGACGCGGCTCTGATGTGAGCGAGTTAGGCGAAAGCAACGGTGTATGTCACTTCGATTTTTGACTTTTCCACCCCAACATCACCTGGACTCCCATCAGGACTCCTGGTGTTTCTTGTCTTCATAATCACCACCCAAAACCAGCTGAGAATGAATCTTATTAGCCGTTCAACTCACCCACTCACTCAACCGTTCCTTTCCGTTTTTTTTCTGCTTTATTAACTTATTGTTAGTACCTCACACTGTCACTCTGAACCATTCTGCACCACGGCAGGCCTGTCTTTGCGGACAATTTCTGCGAATTACAACCCCTCAAAACCCTTAACCCTTCCCTGATGCGATCCCTGGTCCATACCCCATCTTACCTACCATCTCCCAGTTTCTCACCACTTTCCGTTTTTTTTTTCAAAAGTTCCTCCACTTTTTAACAAAAAACGAACGCCGAGCGGAGGAGTGATTGGGAGAGGAACGACATGCCCTGCTCCATATCCCAGTCGTGGAATTCGCTTCTGAAAGCCCTTGAAAACACAACGTCCATTAAATCTGCCCTATAAGCTGCCGCAAGAAATAACTGCAGAAGATTACGCAGCAACTCGGATGCATATCTTTAGTTTAACTTAACAAAGAGGTCGGAAGAACAGATGCAGCAGGCAGGACCACATGCGTGCTACTCAAGCAAGGACCTATCTTATTTAACGTTGAAGCACTGCAGTACGGTGAGTCAACTAGCTAGCAAATGCCGCTGGTTTGCCGAGCAACGTGCACTGGCAATATACGGGAGACCTGCGATTCTACCACGATTTAGTCAGGACACGCCGCTCACGTCGCACGCAGCCAGTCGTGCGGCCACGGACGCGGCAATTTTAGAGTTGCCCTTTCGGTACCCATAAGTTGTTTCTGGAGCAAGGGATTTGCGTTAGTACATGGCGTCCTCGGCAACTTAAAGGAGCTATGAGATAACACAACTCGTACCGAACACTGCGAAGTCGCAAGCCACGCCCACCAGCGCGGCGACCTAGCACTGCCCCACCATTGAAATTGAAAAAAGCCACAATATACATCCGGAAATGAAAAGAGAAATCAACTGAAAGAAGTATAAAATCACCTATAGTTATCCAAACCATTCATGAGTCCTTCAGCTCTCTGTGCCTTCAACGTACACTCAAGACGAATAGCTCGTGAACGAACTCTTGTCAGTTCTCGCATTGCAGCCCTGGAAGAGGAATGAGCTTGATTATGCCAAAAAGACTCCCCAAGAAAAATAGGCAGGTTATTCAGCTACTGTAGAAGTCGAACTCGTACTGTAACCCACTTGGTCTCTTCATAGCACTTCGTCTTCACAGACTGAACAACCTCTATATCGTCACAAGTATTCTCATCACTAGCCGGTCTTTCTTCCACGTATGTAGACATTTCGACGAATTCCTTGGCAATTTCGAGCATATCTGTAGCAAACTGAGCGATACAGCAAAACAGCCTTGGGAATTCAGTTAGAGGCGCACGCCTTGGTAAATTCCTTATGGAAATGCTCACCTTCAGGGCATTTTCGAACTCTTCTCTGGCGAACTTCATTTACAGTCGACGCATAATTACACGGACGATGTTTACGCATCAATCTAAAGTCAACAGCGTGCTATTACGGGGAAACTTTATTTGATTATGGCAAGTTTACAAATTTATCCGCTACGATTATTATTTGATAGAAATAGTCTTACTTGTAATAAACGCGACATACGTAGCACAGCTTCACATCGTCTATAGTATGCAGGGTATTACACTCCTCTCCACAATTATCGCAAAGACCATCTTCATAATCCAGTTCATCGTCAGAACTGAAAAAAAACTATTATAAGATTGCTGTGATATAGATTAAAAACAACACACCCCAGACGGGATTAGAACGCCCACCTCCCGTATATCGGGCGAGAGCGCTAACCTGAATGTAACCAGGACCGCTCCGACCCTCTCAAGGGATTTTGTGCCATATCAGTACAGCACTCACACGTCTAACGTGATGAAAAAACATGAGTTATCAAAAGATTTTGCAAAACGAACACAGTAATGTTAAGAGAAAAAAAAAACTTGAAGACGCCTTCCCACGATAATCGAGGGCAAGGACAAAAATCATCGGTAAGCCCCTTTTCCTTTCTGTGTCGGAAAAGATTTGATGAAGGTGGAAACGCAACAGCTGTGAGCCCCTGCCCATCTGATTATCGGGGAGCGCAGATAAATAAAATACGACCCCCACCAAATACGATTCGCTTAGCAATGACGTATACTCTAGTTCGCTGCGGATGAAAGGGTGTACATGTGCCGCGACGCCAAACCCGTTCTTTGCCAATTACTGAAGCGGGTATGCGACAACAACTGGTAGAAAACGAGTGATACGAACGATATGATACAGTCTTGTCACTTGCTCGCTTCAACAGCTGGTGGAGAACGGGTCGCACACCGCGCCAAACTCATCCCGCCTGACACGCCCCTTTGTCGACAGCGAACTAGACTGTGCATTGAATAGTAAATATGAAGATATGTGACAGACGTAACATGCCCCGCTGGTGGGCGCGGGGAGCGTTTATGACGAGCTGTCCTGCCCAGTCGGGATTGATTGGACTTGAAACTGAGTGCTAGAGATGGGAAAACACGACATCGCCCACTATGACGTCTTGTCTCCGCTTGAAGTTAAAGTAACTTCTTCGCTGCTCCAACTGGCAGAATGATATATTCACATCAAGGACTTGCCGCACTTCGCAGCACGACACGCCGCGCGCGACGACGCGACAAGGTACGATTGTCTTGCCCATCTCCCGAGGACGGCGGAGAAACGAAGAGCACGTTACGACTACCAGTAACTAATTCTATTGTGGAGTGAATAGACAGACTGCTATTTCTATGAACCTATACATCTCTAGCCAACATAAAATGAACCAATTCAAACCGTAACAATGAAATGAAAACAGCAAATGGTCATATAAATAAGCCCCTGAAAAGCCAGTAGGTTTCATTCGTCTTTCTGCTGCACAACCTGAACGAATTGGGTAACTGCCTTCACTACTGGACATCGTGCAGATTGGCTGAATGTCTACAACGACTAGCACCGCAAAATCATCCGCATTTTCCGACTATAACGAGAAGACTGGGTCAGATCGCACTGAACTCACCACGACATGCACCTCTTGTCACGTCAGCGTGGATTCAAGGAAGTTCGCTAATACAGACAAGTAAGTTTGGATGATTTGAGTAACTTGCTATGAGAAAGACGGGAGATTAGGTCAGGATCAGGATTAGAGGTTCGAACATAAGTTCTTTTCTGATAGTTAGTAGCCCGGCTTTGAGGGAGGAGCGTTTTCGGACGCGGTTGTAAACGTCGCGGTGGTAGACATTCGCCAATTTAGGTAGAGAAGGGGTAAAGGCGTTTCTTTCCTTGTGCAGTTCGCCTTTTATGCGAGCACTGTTCACGTCTCCGCCTTGAAGGCATGCTCCGGGCTCAAGAATGGAAATTTGTGCGGGTCAAATACTGATGACAAGGTAGTACGTGGATCAGTACTGAGGAAAAAAAATGAAAAAAAGCGCTGGCGGAAACCCTCTACATAGAACTCCATGCTGAACCACACTTGTACATGCATAAGGTGAAGATGGGGCATGGTCGGACGGGTTCTCATTGATAACAGCTATTTCTTCTGATCACTTCATTTTCACCATGAAACGGAGATTAGCAGCGGAACATCTGTACCATCAGGTACAGCTAAAAATGAAAGTTGGGCGTGGCCGTGGCCTGTGGACGGAGCCTTCGTCCCGTTGCGAGCGAGGTGGCGCTTTCTTCACGTGTTTTTGAGCCGCGAAAATGGTACATCCTCGCCCCCCCCCCTCAGGCAGGACTACCCCTGTCCAAAGGCATCTGGATATCAAATGTACACACAGCGTGCTTTAACTGGCAACTATATATCGCAGATGCGCTCACAACCGATTCCATGGGCTTTCCCCCTTCGACGATGAGATATGAGATATGAACGGCACCCAGAAGTACATTGTTTGCTATCGTAATCGAAGAACTACTACTTCCAGGTTCAAATTGAAACCGGGTGAATTTTTGCACGACTTTGAAGGTTCAACAGCATCTAAACAATCCTTAGCGTCGTTTATACACCATCTCTGCGCCTCCAATGTCTATCGGATGTTCTTCTCTTACACACAAGTCCTTCAGGTAGAAGTCAGGCAACTTTAATAGCATGCAAAACTAGAGGATCGGGGAATCGAGGAAAATCGGAGAGAGCGCTCTTTGCGTCTCCTATTCGCCGATTCTCCAGCTCTCAGACTCCAGTTTCGCAAAGTATGAACGCGACCTCACAAACACGTCAAATGTCTGGGCATGCAAAAAAAACCACTATTCATCGGTTTTAGAACGACGCTCATAAATGCAGCACAACATATAACCGATTAAGTCAACACAACAGATTCAGTGACATTCCTTGTATAGAAGAAACACGAGTTCATGTCAAGTAAGTGTGGAAAAGACCTCTTAAAAGCTCTAGGCGCTAAGGTAACACATCTACAATCTTGTTCGCTGCGAATGAAGGGGCATGTCAGTGAGGCTGGGTTTGACGCGCTACAAGCCCGACTCCACTTAGGCTGCGTTTATACTTTGCGGCAGCGTAGCGTAGCGCTTCCAGCGTACGCCAGCGGCAGTGTCGGGGAAAGGATAGATATCGATCTAGCGTTCCCAGCGTCACCAGCGTAACGCTAGCGTAGCATCTAGCGCTCCCAGCGTTTCACGAGCGTTTCACTAGAGTTTCGCTAGCGCTTGCAGCGGCAGGGAGTAGAGACTATGGGATAGTAATAGGAGAGTATTCTGTACTCTTCTATACTCTCTAGCGCCGCCAAGTAGTTTTACTCTCCTACTCTTCTATACCCTCTAGTGCTGCCGAGTATTTTGTACTCTCCTACTCTTCTATACTCTCTAGCCCGCCGCTGGCAAACGCTAGCGAAACGCTAGTGAAACGCTGGAAGCGCTACGCTACGCTGCCGCAAAGTATAAGCGCAGCCTTACTGGCGGGGTAAGCACAACAACTGGTGGAAAACGACTGATACGAACGATATGATCAATTCGTTTTTCAATTCAAATTTTGTCGAAAAAAAAAAAAAAAAAACGGGCCGGCGGCGCGCTAACCCACCCGCCTTGACACGACCCATCGTTTGCAGCGGTTGTACGTGGTCGTGTCAATTTTCTGCTAGAGGCAATGGGCGGCTGGGGGGGGGAGGTCTGCCAGCGTCATTGATGGAAAGTCTGCGAAGCGACCCTTGACCATACCTCACTCATTCCTTCCACCAATGACAATGGCGGCCATCCCTCGCCCTCAGCTATCAAGCCCACTGCCTTTTCAGGTGTGACATGACGTGTCACCGGCATCAAAACGCGTCAATGGCGTGCCTTGAGACTAACAGATTTCATATCGTTGTCAGTGACTGTTGTCACTGACAACGATATAAAACGAAATTTCCAGTCTCTAACATGCTGAGTGACACCTCATCTGCCAACTCTCACCAGGTAACCGACCTGTGCCATACCAGGTGAACAGTAAAATAGCTTATATGAGCCAGTACCGATCTGGCCACTACCAAATGTAAAAATTTCTCTATTCTCGAGATAATTCAGACATCCCGTAGAAGATCACGACTATATCCATGCTAACTGGGTGGATGGTTATCGGGAGCCTAAGAAATTTATCGTCACTCAGGCTCCTCTATCACGATCTATTGATCAATTCTGGAAGATGATATGGCAAGAGAAGAGCTTAATTGTGGTGTCTATGATACAAACAGTCGACATTCCCGGAGCAGAGGTTCGGTGATAATTTCGAGACAATAAAAAACCAGTTGTACGGGTTGTATGGGTGGAAGTAGCGCAGCGATATGTGGCGCAGCTGCCACACGCCTGTTAGCAGGATCAATCCCAGATCCGGAATCCGGACCAGGACAGTTGAGCTTCCCTCCAAAAGGAGCCGGCAGTGTGATGGCAGAATCGTATGAGAGGGTTAAAATGCTAAGATGGCTTCCTCGAAATTCAATGTATAGGCTGAATGGCAGGTGACTGGAGAGACTGCGCCACGTAGGTATCGGAAAACGTAGGTATCGATCTGACGATTGGATAAAATCGGCGATCCGACGTTTTGGGTGACTTGGCGTTTCAGGCAGTTGTGTGCCAAGGAAGTGGATGGGTATCGATCGGTACCGGACCGTGAATCTCGCCGAAAGTGACCAATCGCTGGAGCTCCTTAGTCGCTAAGCATAAGCATGAACGCGACTTTAACGGCACCTTCCGCGTTCATTTGATGGAAAAACGCCGCCCTGGGCAATAAAGTCCACTCACCAAGCACAGAGGATGTAGCACTTTAACGGAATGAAATTACAAAAAAAACCACGTCCTCCGGTAGTCACGAAAGCAATGCTCCTCTCAGTGCCACATAGCACACTCAATGTTCATTTCCAAAAGCTTCCCGTGATACGCGACTAGATTTTCCCATTTCTAATGGTGAGAGTGAGGTGATAAAGGTAGAGTGGACACCAACAAATGAAAACTAGTCCAAATACGCCCTTTCATCGCCGTACGTTGCACGAGCTCTGATTGGTAGGGGAGAAGGTTCATCTTGGGATTTCGGACGGTTTTGGCTTCTTTCTTCCACTACTTGCTTTCTATCATGTCGCTAGTTTTCGAGCCCAAAAACACACCATTTTTGACTGCGGGGTGAGCCTTTGAGTCTATCCATTACAGCAAGTTTCAGAAGCACTCACAGCGCTGATGTAGTTTGATTAGCAGCGAGGTCACATATTCCATGAGCTCGAGCCAAGGTGATTCCCTCGGGAGCTTGCTGACCATGACCAGCCTTAATTTGTGCTCAGCTGAGGAGGTTGAAGAGTTCTAACTCAGACGGCGACCCAGATGCACCTAACTACGATCATCATGTACCGTACTAGAGCTGTAACTGCTCAATGTATTAATTTTTAGTGGAGCGGCTCGTATACTCCAAAGCCTGGTGAAACTACCATTCATGAGAAAATTACTCTACAACACTGTGGTACTCGAAGAATCAGGGATTCATACGACGCCACTCTGATAAAAGTATCTGCGAAATTTCTTTTTGTTTGCTTTGCACTAACATAAGGAGACATTTCACAAGCTTTTCCTACGACGAGCTCTCATTACACCAATTGCTTCGGTGAGAAATTGGTTGAGCACTCCTATGCGGAACAGCGCCCTAGTTTCTATTTCACCCGGATCATCATTCTCCATTCCACGTCTCCCACCAACCCTCTTCATTTTTTTCTCTTTGTTAGTGTCATCTCCACAATCCATATAAGGCACACTGATGGGGCTTGTCAGGGGGTAGGGTGCCAGTCGCTCCCAGCGGTGTCGCATTTTCTTTTAGTTGCCGATTCAGACTATAAACTACTCGTAGAAAACGCGGCCGCTGATGGGCTTAATTGACGCCTGACACTCACTATCAATGCGGCGCGTTACGGGCTGTAAGTAAATCATGAAGGTCTTCTACAGTGTG
>MU913019.1:0-24102 GCA_036418165.1 Cooperia oncophora
GAGGGGGTGCATTCGCAAAAATTTTTTCCGCAAGGCGGCAATGGGGGCGTGGCTGGAGCGCAGACTAGCACGAATCAGGGCTACGGTGTTAGAAAGCGTGGAGCGTGTGCTTGTGGAAGTTTGTTGAAGTGATAATGGGTCGGAAAAATACCACACCGTGAGCCTCGTCTCCGCTTTTTTTTGCTCGCTCCTTTGTTCCCTTTTTACTCTCTACAAGGGCTCACTCTAGCTCCGCGACTCCAAAGGTGGCTCTGGGCTTCCACAGCGGAAGAAATAGTGGTTGACAAATGCCTTGTGACAGCACGATTTCAGGCAAAATCAGAGGAGAAAATCACGCATTGTCAAGTACTGGCAAAAAAAAGCTTAGTCAGAATGGTGCCACCTAACGAAAGAACTGTCAATGAAAGAACGAACCGCATCCTAGCCCTGGGATCACAACTGAGGTGCACTTTCGAGCAGCAGCTTCCCGGAAGATGGAACGATATGCCCTGTCCAGATGATGAATATCGGGATGAACGACGAGAAAAACAAACTTTGCAGAAAGCTGAAACTAAAAAAAGTCAAATAATATAGCAATGTTCATACGTTTACATTCTGAACAGTACTTTAGCCTCTGAATTTTACAGAAGAGAATGAAGTGTCCCACAACGAGCAGCACAGCCAGGGTGGCCTCCCCACAAACTGACGCCATCCTGACCCACAGCACGCGATCGAAAAGGTTGCCGAGGCTGCGTTCCATACCACACCCTCTCGCTCACAGGAATAATGACTGCATAACACGCACGCACGCACGCACGCACGCACGCACGCACGCACGCACGCACGCACGCACGCACGCACGCACGCACGCACGCACGCACGCACACGTAGACGTACTTTGGCGACTTATTAATTAGTAGAAAGATTATAAAACTAAGGCTAACCTTTGTCTTTGAGGTATCTACAACAAGAATATCACCACGACCAAGCCACTGATTCAGTCCTTCTTTAGCTTTTTTGAACGCTTTCTAAAAAGGATCCTGACGCAATGACACATCTCCAAATAATGATTATTCGGAAAGTATAGGAGAATGAAATTGACACACCTTGTATTCTCTGAAATCCTGGCTTCTTTGTAAGAGATTTCCATTATCTGAAGGGAACAGCTTGAGTGTGCCGCTTGACCGGTCAAGGCACGATGACATCTGCTTTTCTCCCGCACAAGACATGCTGCTTCTATCTGCGTAACAACAGACTCGCTACGGTCCCAGCTGGAACATCCTTACTGTCGACTTCGTCCTTCACACTTTTCGCGATGACTTTCGCCCGTTCCTCTGGCCAATTCTCCCAGACGTTTCCTATTGGTGAATTCGTCGCATCAATCTCTGAAGCTATGTTAAACTGTATCGGCATGCAAGTATACGACCCTGGTGTACTGGTCATGGAGCCAGTCAAAACGTAGACCGTTGCTATAACATCACCATCCATCATCAAACATGTCTCCCTTTAGAGACGGAGATGCTATAACGGATGCATAATACGATTAGTACGAAATTCAAAGGCACACCAGGCGTATGGGCAGAGAGAAAGGCTACTGTGTCATCGTCATTTACCCGCCTACCTTCTCAGCTAAGAAACACACTAACGAGAAAACACAGTGGTCCTCTATCACTACCGGTATGTGCCCAGATTTCCGATGAGCAAAAAGTAGGTCAAAAGTTATTCCTGAGTGTTCCATCCCGAAAACTTCATACTGACTGACAGCACAATGCAGCAGGAGACAAACCCCTCCATTACCATCCGGGAGGTCTACCGGTTTCTTTTCGGTTTTCTACCGGTTTTCATTTTTCGGAGATTCCTCCAATGTGAACCACAGGTTTTGCTGTAGAAGTGGTAAGAGACACTGGTACAGCGCATGGTTCGCGGATCAGGTCCCGCGCTTGCCAACAAACCACCAGACCCTAGTGATGAACTGGCCGCTTGTTCCCTCAGAAGCGCTTACGAAAGTTCTTCAACACTGAAGAGTTTCCCCAGTTCATCAACTAGTTTAGCTACGCCTTTCACGTATCTTTTTGATGTCACGGTCTTGCGCAGGATTGTTTGCCATGAGCGTAGCACGAACTCATGGGACGACGTCACGGGCACATTTCATGCTGATCGAGTAGGTGGATATAGGCCCGCCATTGTGCCTCATTCATTAATGTACCCTCTTCTTGAGGCGAGACAGTGAAGGAGACGGGCTCATAGGAAAGGCAAAGTGGTATCCCAGCTCAGCCTATACGAACCGCTGGAATGACCTTCTGAACAGGAACACGTTCAGGGCAAAACAATACTCAGGAGCTGCTAAATGTAAGCAGTACTATGACCGTCCTCCCGCTCGACATTGTCGTGAAGGGGAGAGGGTTGCATTACAGGTCCAGTTTCATCGACGTGAATAAGCATGTATGTGATTGTGGATGAAAATTGAAAAATCGATGGCGTAACGAGCACAACAAGGACGGAAGAGCATCGAGAGAAAGCATACAGGATGACGAGCGAAGAAAGCTCATTGTTTGGGTTGAAACGTTGACACAATAGCAAGAAGTGGAACAACAAAGTAACGGTGAAGAATCTAAAACATCTATCGGCCTCCGGTCGGCTCGCTGCACCACGCATTCTTGAACATTTAACTTGCCCTTGGCTGCTTTTCCAATTAGGCATCGTGCAACGGTGTCGAGAAAAGTTAAGAAATCGGAAGATCATGAGCAAGACGGTATGTGCTATGGCAGAAGAGAGTCCGCTCTGTGACACGCCATGGCCTGGGAACACATTTATTTAATAGGACCTCCTCTCCCCGAGAGCCGTTGAGCAGGGGATATCGTTCTCGATAAGTTATCAGAAGTAGTGAAATTACTGAGCCAATAACTGTTGGTGCGCCAAATATTCAGACCATTTGACGACCAAAAGGAATCCTTAGTCAACAGCTCCATAAAGTGTAGGTGAACTTAGGAGTATTGGGTGGTTTTGTTCCAAGTTACGTACGCTGTATAAAATTGCGATTTTGAACCGTAGAAAAGTTGGAGATCAGATCATACCAAACAGTAACTAGCGTGCACTTTTCGGAGATTTTCTCCTTTCGCTACGCTTATGCAGAAGTACTTCGCGTTTGAGTGCCTAAGGCAGTTGGCACGATTTCCCACTCGGCCTAAAATGCTAGTAGGGCGCTATGTAGTGGGGAAATGGCGAAAGAACGGAGTGAAACGGTCAAAATCCTGCGAAGAAAAAGCCTCCGTTCTCAGTGACTTGAAAATCGATTTCGGACGAGTTTCCCGTAGCATCTCACCGCTACCGAAGATACGGCTGCATATGTGTACCCATATATGCATGCAGCATCACGGCCGCTTCATACCAATCCCTTCGCTTCATAATTTGCTCAGCAAATGAATGAATACGAGCGTCAGGAACGGTCGTCCGTTTGTGGGCGGGCGGGCGAGGAAGGCGTTTGGGACGGAATGTTGTTGCTCGATAGGGCGTTATAGGGGTACCCTCCTTGGAAAAGGCGCCACGGAGCGCCTGTCCGAGGTCACGGAATTCTGTTAAGCCAGTCGTATAAATCCTACATCTGTATAGCGATTTATCGTGCCAACTGCCTTTAAAGACATGTGTCGCATAATGGGTAGAGAAGTGGGCGGTGATCCGCCACCTGGCCTTCGTCAATGGAGCACTCCTTCTGATAAGGTAAAGAGGAGGGAGCATCTACGAGAAAATCGCAATAGTTATGCACCTTCGCAAGGGTACAGCATCGTGATGTGTGAAGTGGCGGTGTCAATATGAACCAGTAGAATTCTCTGCTTTGGTCCACGCCCTTCCCCATACTACCTAAGTTCCCACCCTCCCTCCCAATTCCTACGTTTTTTTTTCGGAACTGCAAGAATTCTTCCCAGTTCAGCCCCCAAAAATTGCCGTCAGACGGGGCGGTGTCAGGAAAGGTGACATGAACCCGCTTCCACGCTGTCTTGCTCTACCAATGGTAGTCGGCCAGTGATGATTTAGAAAGAAAACAGCCAGCGGTGGAAACGCAGCGGGTGGGTTCACCGCATCCCTCTCGAATGTGCCCCGACTGATTGCGATGGTATCGACTGTCCCATGCAACAATGACAAATACCTCGAATGAAGGAGTATTTAGTTGGGAAGTAAGTTCCTACCACTGCTTCCTTCACTATTGAAAATCTGTACATTTTACAGCATTTATACCAAATGGATAAAGGAGAAAGGGAGGGGAGGCTAAGAATACTGACTTGTACATCGGCTGGCCCCCGCAAGTCATTGTATAGGCCGCATTCAATAAGCCACTACGATTCTGAATGGAAGTAGAATGCGTGCCGCATCCCACAAAGGGATTGATCAACGGCGAAGACTTTATCCTTTCACACCAAAGGAAAAATTCTACAGTTCACGATCTGTTTTCTTCTCCTAACCATGTCACCATCAACCGCCCCGCTAGGTTTGAATAAATTTGTTCGACCGTTTTTCGCGAACCTCATGGCTTTTCTTCTTTGGTTCGGCAGTAAGCGGTAAGGGTGGGGGCCTGCTGGAGCAGGGTCTGAAGGGTACGAGATGTGTTGCAGAACCTTCCAATGATGTTCTTCGACAGCGGTGTTCGTGGTGTGAGATGGCGTTGTCATGAGGCAAAATGACTAGGCCTTGCCTATATTTAGCTGAATTGCGTCGTGAACTCGATTAAACTGGGCCATATAAAGAGTGTGTAGATTTTGATGCGACTTCAACATTTTTCAGTAGAACAGAACCTTGCCATCCCATTAAAAAGTCGGCCAAAGTGATGGATACCATTCAGGCAAAAATGCTGTTCTTAGACTCAGCGAACCAATCTCCAGCAAATTTTGCTACACCTCCACTGCCATGGCATTCTCTCCCCAAAGGTCACAACTGTTATAAGGACATTTGCTAGCTTTTTGACCACTCTTTTAGTGAAGGTTGAAAACGTTGTTATTTGATGCCTGAAATTCTTCCTGCGGACGGTTGTATTAGGGACGACATTTGCATCTAGGAAAAACGTTAGTGCAACACTGTAGAAAAAGCAAAGGTAAAAAGGTCAAGACAATCGTAGTTTGCCGCTCCGTCGCGTGCAGCAATGGGCGCGGTGTTTTCTTAATGTGCAATAGCACGTCGATTGCAGCGCCGTATTTCATGAGAACTACGACATCAAAGACATCTATGACTATTTCTCTTCATGAAATGTCTACTGTCGCCATATACGTCATGGAAGCGTCCTTATTCACGTTTCGCGCGAAGCCCACCAGCGCGCCAAATTACGATTGTATTATCACATACTCTAGGCAAAGTCACTCAAAATGGAGCCTTACGATAAGTTCTGCAACATACTTGAGAGAGCAAACAATGAACAAATCAGCGGAAAGCGGAAAGGAGAGGAAAGTGGAAGTGGTAGGAAGTTAGAACTCCTATAAAATTGATGGAATTCTGTAATTAAAAAATCGTTAGCGAGAAGGGTGCAAGAGAAACAAGTTACAGGCCATTTTATAGAAAAACTGAGTTATTCCGACCAGAGGTGGGAAAGGAAGGCAACATGCTGGCAACAGCTGCATTGACCGGACAAGTTTTCAAGGGCACTGACCATAAAGAATAACCAGTTTGCGGCCGTAACTTCCTCGATCTTTCATTGACTGTGCAACGTGTCTTTCGAACTTAGATTTAGAACATTTCTCAACACTCTTATAGATACATATATATTTTAGTTTTCTCCACACGACCGAAATTATCAGTATCTAATGAACAGCCTCTTATGGACAGAGAAACTGCCTCTAGCCAGGAGATGCTGTCTCTCTCATGGTCAGGATCCGTAGCTATCCACAATGATAAACACCTGGATGAAAACCAGCCAGTTCCTGTGAATTACGACTCACAACCAACTTCTCCCGCGACTCTCAAAGTAAACAAACGTGTGGCGTAAAGGAATCAGGGGAAAACTGTCCTAATTGATCCACTGTTTCGCCCTACCAATTCTCCCGTCGGAAAGAGCAGGACTAATTTCAGCGAACATATCAAATACGTGCACATATGTAGTGGATTGGTCGTTATTCATTCTCACCAAAAGTGGGTGCCCCTGCAGTGATATTAGGTTGTCCGGAAAGTGTGTTTCACTTCAAACGATCATAACTTTCTTAACACTCATCGGATTTAATCCAAATAAGCACCATTCGAATCAGCACACTTGCCAATGTGACAGCAGTCGAGAAATCCCATCAAAGAAAAAACTGGGTGGTCGAGAATCCACGAAATCTACGAAGGTCTTTTTGCCTGGTCCTAATTGATGAAGTATTTTTCAGCAAGGAAGTTCTGAAAATGTTTGAAAAGGTGATAGTCGGTTGGTGAAAGGTCTGGAGAATATGGTGGGTGTGGTAGAACTTCAACCCCCAAATTCGTTCAATTTATGGATAGTGATTTGTGAAACATGTGGGCGGGCGTTGTCATGCAAAAGAATCGGACCCTTTCTTTTGATAAGTGTTGGCTGCAGCTGACAAAATTTTCGGTACATTTCCACGATTCTTTTCACAGTAGGTTCTGCTGTGATGGTTTGGCCTGGTGATAAAAAGTTATAGTGGATCACACCAGCCGATGACCACCAAGCCGTGACCAGAATCTTTTTTCGTGAGGGTTCGGCTTTGAAAATTACCTCGGTGGTTCGTCGAAATCCAACCACTGTCCGGAACGTCTCCTGTTATCATACATGACCCATTTTTCATTTTCATGGCAAGCGGGTGACGTATCGTTTTGGCTCAAAAACAGGTTCGGTTCTGTCTCTGTCGGTTCTAATAATGCTAATGTCATGAAGCGACCCTCTCGTTATATTTCTGTTGGTTTAATTTTCCTGTGCCGGTCACTCTCCGATTGTGGGCACCCAATTGTCGAGTTTTTTCACCTTCCCAATGCGTTCCAGACCATCTGCAACAGTGGATTTGCCAACGCCTAGCTTTTCTGCAATCTCTCGAACTGTTTGGGATGGGTCAGCCTTCAAAATCCCCTTAAAATCCTCCGCCCCCCTCGAACAGATATGCTTTACCTAGTCGAACCGGCTATGAGGTTCATCTTCAAGGCGTAAAGTCTCGCAGAACGAAATTCGTCGAAACCATTGTGCCGCACAGTTGGCTTTTCTAGGCACTATTGGCCCACCACACACCTGGTTAATTTGTCGGAGCTGTTTCGATTGCGGATTGCCCCCAATTTATAGTCGAAGAAAAAAATCGTACCGAAGTGCTCTTTTCATGCTTGAAAAAATCTTAAAAAGGGGGTTCATCAAGCAATGGTGAAACGGCAGTTATACCATCAGATAGCGCAAAGAATTCTCTTCAGGATGTACTACTGAGACGCAAGGAGAATGAGTTTTTTAATCAGCAATGAATGCTGAGCCCAAAAATAGTAGCACACACGCAAAACCTGCCAGACTTTCCGGACAACCTAATAACAGTGCAGAACAAGCACCTGCACGGTCAACGGCAAGCTGGATGCAATTTCAATTAGCTAAACAGGGAGAGGAGGCTCAATCAAGGGTGGAGCGGATTGTTGCGGTTGACTAGATGGGATTTTTCTCCAAATTCGTGTATAGTCACTTCCTAACTTCATGATTCTGCTGTTTTTGAGCCCTTGAGTGTGTAGAAAGGAGGAGCTAAACTAGCGGCAAGTGGCACGCTTACTACTGTGCCGCTGCGCGTCAAATTGTGGATAGATCCCCTCGGGCCAAACCTCCACGTTCCGGAGCAAATTCGTGAAGGGTAAGAACACTGACTCTCACATCGGCTGTCTCCTCGCGAGCCTGATAGGGCCATATTGCGTTCTATGAGCCGGTATGTTTCTGAATGTGAGAAGTAAGCGTGCCGCATCGCAGAAAGAGTTAATTAGCGGAGATCTTATCCTTTAGCCTTTGATAATGTGAGGAAGTGATGCTCATCGCAAAATAAATGGCACCACCCTACGTCATACAACAGGTCATACAACTTCAGGAGGAGAAGCCTACCGGGTCAAACCAATTTTTTCAAGAAGGAAATTTTCAGGCAGCAATGCATGGCTTACGTAGAGTATGTTTATTCCCCCCCTTTTTTTTTCCACGCTCATATTTCTTGAAAACATGAAACACGTGAAAGAGGCGCCAAAAAATTTATTGCAAAAAACTCAAAAGACTCAAAAGAATCTCAAAATTTGGATTCTTTTGAGTCTTTTGAGTTTTTTGCAATAAATTTTTTGGCGCCTCTTTCACGTGTTTCATGTTCAGATTACAATGAGGCTCCGGGGACAGCACCATATTGCTCCATATTATCCTTCACTTCATCGAAAATACTACCCTAAAGGCACGGTCCGCGATCAGGTATGGAAGTTGAAAATATGGCGTCGGGAGGTAGTGTGGTCCGCGACGAACAACCTTGTACCGGTTTCGCGGCAAAAAATTGTAAGGGAGGGGCGCTATAGCGCAATATAGGTTCAGTGACGCCTCCTTTTTTCCAGTGACTCCGCCTCCAGACTCCTCCAAAGCTCGCACTTCAGTAAAGAACGAACATTCAGGACCAAAAAGCATGGAAATCGTCACTTGTACGGTCGTAGGGTTCTTCAGGGAGACAGCTGTGCGCATAAGGGCTAGTGTTGGAAATGTTGTTACAGGCTGTTGGCACGATAAATCCCCCAAGACGAGTAGGATTAATACGCCTGGCAGGACGGAATTCCGCGACCCTGAGCAGGCGCTGCATAATGCCTTTTCCAAGGAAGGTGCCCTTATAAGGGCCCTATCAAGCCACAACATACCGACCCAAACGCCCGCCCACAAATGGACGACCGTTCCTGACGCTCTAATCGATTCATTTGCTAAGCAAATTATGAAGCGAAGGGATTGGTATGAAGCGGCCGTGCTGCATGGATATATGTACACATATGCAGCCGTACCTTCGGTAGCGGTTATTGGCAAGATGCCTACGGGAAACTCGTCCGAAATCGATTTACAAGTCACTGAGAACGGAGGCTTTTTCTTCGCAGGATTTTGACCGTTTCACTCCGTTCTTTCGCCATTTCCCCACTATATAGCGCCCTACTAGCATTTTAGGCCGAGCACCAAATCATCGTGCCAACTGCCTTTAATGAGGACCTACAACTTGGGATTGTGTGGTGTTCTATTCAAGGCAGTTGGCACAATTTTTTTTCTGCTTCATTTATTCATTGTCGAGTTATTCAGAACTTTGTCATTTATAAGCAAACCCGATCGCGGATTTTACCTTTGATAGTTTTGGTATACGCCAGCAGCTGTTTGCCTTTTGTGGCCCCTACCTTTAACAGCCATCTGCTTCAGGTAGGTCACTCCTTCGAGGCGCAGCAGATAATTCAGGCAATGGCTTCGTACTGATGACAACGAGAGAAGCACGATTGGAGGAATGCCACAAATCACAACGCTAACAAAGAATTGGGCGACAAACGGGCCAATAGGAAGCCAGAATAATTCAACGGTGGCCATGGTGAGGGGAGACGGTAAAGAGGATCGTAATTCGCCGCACCGCCACGCGCGGCGATGGGCGCGGCGTTTTCATAACTCGTTTTAACCTGTCGAATGAAGCACCGGACTTCATGTAGACCCCGTCATCGTAGACACTCATTACTGTTTTCGGTCCTTAATTGCATGTTGTCGCCATCTACTGCCTGAAACCATCGTCCTTTGCGGGCGGGACGTCGCACGCGACGCCCAGCAGCGCGGCAAATTACGATCCTCTTGTCACATACCCCATGATGAATCCACCATGCCCTTTGGAGCAACACGTATGAAAGATTCAGTTCAGTCGAGACAACTGCAGTGGAGCGAGAAAAGATTGCATAATTTCCCATCAGAAACCGCGATTCAGAAGTAGCATGAAATATAGGGCAGGACAGATAGTTATTAACGGTGTTCCACTTCCACGTCTCACCTTAGGCCGAAGAGGTCCGACATCTGCAACAGTCTGGTTCAAGCTTGGAGTAGAGGGAATCCCAGCTCTGACCGGACTCCAATAGTACATACAATGTTGCACTGCTTCTGCAGTTTCAGGGGATCGCCCAATGGGAGCCGCTGCCTTACGGTTCTGCTACCAGTGCAGAGATGTACAGATTGCAGACAGCTGGCTCGAGTGGCAACTAAGCTGTTGGGGATGGGAGACGGAAAAGACAATCGTGCCGCGGCACATCGAACGGCCATGCGCATCAGATTGTCGACTCAAGCAACGAGACTCATGCTATCTCAATGTAGTGACATAGACCTTTCTCGTCCATCTAATTCGAAGTTAACGGACACGCAGCGCAACTCGTCTCTCGCGGGCGCGGCATCGCTCACCACCCCCAGCGTATTTCGATTGTCTTGTCACGTATTCGTTAGAGATACAGAGCAACGTCTTCTTCCATAACAATGCGCCCCGTATCGCGATTTGACTCAGATAAAGGTGCTCAGTCTTGACTGCACAGTTCTTGCACCGTGTAGCCCTGACATTGTCCCGTTCAATTTTGACCGCAATCGGTCCCTGGCCCATTACTTGGAAGAAAGCCGCTCCGTTGAAAGATAACCTCAAAACGGAAATTCGGTCGTTATTTCATAACAGTTCCCAGGTTTCTATAAGGAGAGATCCATCAAGCTGTCGGGACGTTGGCGCAGAATGTCGTGGCTACCGATGAAGTGAATTTCAGTGATTGAAAACTAGACACAAGAGAATGAGCACTTTCGAAATCAGATATTGAAAAAAAATGTCCGACATTTCATGTGTCAACGTAAAATATGACAAGACCGGCATCGCCTATGAAGAATGGATGGTATCAGAACCACGAAGTTTGTTCTACAGTTCAGAGCAAATGGCACAGAAACGAGGAATTTCTCATGAATGATGGCAAAGGATAGCAAACGGAAACGGTTGCGAAATCGCCTAAAAGAGATAAATTCGTTCGCGTCAGTGGAAACCCGTTCAGCATCAAGAGTGAATCATAGGGCCGTGCACGTGATATGCTGCAGCGGGCGCACTGTCAGGAAACAAGCATGAGAAGGAAGAACTCTTGGCTTCGGTCAGACGGGAGCATGGTAGACCTGCAGATGTAAAGCCGCTACAATGGCCATTCAGTCTATACGACTTGCCTCAGGACTAGCCAAGGTCGAGATCGTTGCTGTCTTTCAAGGTGACGCTCATCCTTTATGGATCATTCACAAAAAATATTGTAGTCGTTCCTGCCGCGCTGCCCAAACGATAACTTGTGCTGCTATACCCTTTCAAGGGGCTGCAGGCGTCGCCAACCAGGGTATGTGGTATTTTTAGAAGAATCTCATTTTCCCAATTAAGTGAGGCGACCCCAAAGGTGAGACTGCCAGGGGCGAGATAGGTGAAAAAAAGAGAATCTTTTCAAAATGTCTGATATTCCACAGATTATGAAAACTGCGATGTGAACATGTAATCTAGAAGTGCACAACTGGGTCCCTGGGCGCACTACTCCCACTTCAGATGCTTGCATCACCGGCACATGACTTCCTGAAAGCTACAGCACAGCTGAGTCTCCGAGAAGTGTTCGGGCCGCCACACATGCCCACTTATTCGAAAATGCCTGAAGACTAGATGTGTGTTCCCCTCACTACTACTACAAGAAAGCGTGGGCGGGTAAAGCCTTCGCAGAAAACGTTTTTAGGTGCCATTCTGCTATTTTTGGCCCACTCTCACAAACCTCCGCAGTACTCGGGAAAAACGGGTCTGGAAGGTTCTGCACCGGAAACGGAAATTACCATGAAGCGGAAAAGCTTATCAGTGGCACTCTACAGACATAAAGCCAGCACTGATTGTCCCAACCTTTTTATGATTCACTTGACGCCACAACACCAACTGGCTTTCTGTAGAATAACAAAGGGTACAGGTTACACAGACTAGTCCTTACTGCCCGTTGAAAACAGTATGTATAATCCTATTCAGTGACCATGTAATACCTGACTATTACGCCACGTTCGTCCTCAACGCCGAGCTTTATAATCGGAGAAGTCGCCAAGGAGCTCAGGGTTCCCGTGTTAGGGATTCCCCGACAAGGGTCGCATTTGTTCGCTGTTGGGAGGAGAGGTCGGATTTGCCTTCTGGTCTTCCGAGAGAGGTTGCTGATTTCTGCGACCTTTCCTGTTTCATTTGTACTATGTACCCTTTACCTCCCCCGCCCTCGCTCGACAGCAAAATTTCTGGGTAAAAGTAGGAATCGGGAATTCCGGAAAAAGTCGTAGGAAGTTAGGGAAAATCTAAGACATGGAAGAAGAGAGTCGTGATTTCCTCGCGGCCTTCCCGTTTCGCATGTGCCGTAGATGAGCGCAGACAATAAGGGTCCGCGCGCTGCTTGTCTCAGGGCGTAAAGGAGCGAGTCTCGTCACAGCGCCGCACGCTCCTCTTCAATCAGAGTAGCGCCCCTCGGAGGGGTTAGAGATCACGAGAGTAAAGATGTAGTTCAGGAAATAGCGCGTAGCCCAGCATTCGTAGCTGGTTTACTTGTCACAGCACTTTACCGTTAAATCAACCAGCCAGTCATGTCACCTACGTCTGGAGAGGAGATGAGACAGAAGGGACACAAATGCGCCGCCGCGTGATGCCCCTTCCTCCTTCTCCATTTCAGTTTCTTATGATGTTGGAGCCAAGGTTGCTTACTTCTTTATTTCTTTTCTCAAAGCGAATTTCCGATTGTCGGGTCTCCGTTGGTCATTGTTTTGCACAAGGCATTTTTTAGGCTTTGGACCGGTTAAACGCCGATTCTCGATTTTCTTCTGGTGGATGGTGTTGGAAGCTCGTCCCGCGTTCGTCTGCAGTGCAAACGCCGTATGAGCTAGAGTCCGTTGCGCAAGCGAAGTACACTTCGGCGCTAAATATTACAGCGGCAAGACGTCGTCAGAGATCGCAACGAAGGCAGTGCCCCGCCTACTTCTCCATGCCACACCCAACGTTCACTTCAGGAAAGAGCTGGTTCGATATGGCCAACAAGTGGGAACATTTTCATGCACTAGAAAGTGGAAAAATATGATTCTGAAGGGAGATGGGCAAGAGAATCGTAATGTCACTCCGCTGCGCGACGCTGACCGTGGCGTCCCCTTAATTCGTGTTAGCTTGTCGATTGGAGCACCAGATTTCAACGGTGGCGCGGAACAGTCGCACCATCGGCGCTGCGAATCACGGTTTTTTTGACACGTACCACGAAAAGGGTCTACTTCTAATTGCGCTTAAGCTAAATGATCTGGATACTTAGTGATGTGATCAGTGTGCAACCAAACTCTAGCAACAAAAAGAGACGACGAACGTAAAGCAGTTGCTGGTTTGGGCAGGAAATTAAAAGCTAACCATAAGTAAGATCCCCGGAGCTACGGAACGTTAAGATTTTGCAGCAACAATCTACGGCGAATTCCATTCCAAGGACTATATTAAACAACAAAGAGCATTAACTGGTTTTATAATGGAAGCCTATTTCAACCGTGGTGAGCACTGAATCATCCCCATCCCCATGTGGACGACGTGTCACTAAAAGACGTCTCAAAAATGCTTTGCGTGCAGTTGCGTAGTACACACGAATCCGCGACGGCTATTTCTTGCCGAGCTTATTTTTGTGATTTGTACGAGAAAGTTTTGGAAACAGGGCATGTCCTTGCCGCTGAAGGAAATTTTCGGGAAACACGTGCCCCCTCCCCAGTTTCGTTCTCTGGTGCGACCCTGCCCCCTCTCTCCCTCCCCCATTTTGCGTACCATCTTACCTTTCTTGCCAACTTTTCCAAGCTTTCTGCGGTTTTTCCAAAGTTCCCAACCAACCAATTCCCAACCAACCAGTTCCCAAGTTTCGGTTCTTCTCCAGAATTCTGCCGTCGAGGGGGGTGGGGGATATAGCGCCCATGAAATAAGAAAATCGAAAATCAGGCGTGACCTCATCAGCATACGACAGAATCGCCCGTTTTCCGAGCAGTTCCGAACGACAAAAATGAAAAAAAAACAGAAGTGGAATTCAGTTCAACACTTCTGGGTCGCTTGAAGTGTCTCCATTCTGAGTTCCAAAGGTTTTCAATCTCCTGGATGGAAATTACTCTACATTACTCGGTTCTAAGTCACAAATCCACCTATCATGGTGCATGAAGATCACTTCCAGGATAGTAATGATAGTAAAATTCCTACTTGCTGGAGTTTACTATCGTCTAGATAATAATCAATTTAGGAATACCATAATGCAATTAATTCGTCATCCTCTTCGAGTATAGAAATCTACCAGCATGGAGATTTCCGCGAATCATGTCCCAATTCATCAGCGTGCTCTAATCACAATCACACGGACTCCCAATTTCTCCTTGTGTATTTGTTCATTTTTTTCTTCACTTTTGAGTTCATGTTTATATCTGTCCTTAACACGAGTATCCCTAGTTTTTCGGGTTTCTGATCAAGAAAAGGCTGGTGTTGCCCGATCTTTCCTTAGTGTGAACCGTGGATACGATTTACCTTCAGCATTATGTTGCATATAAATGCGTTTGAGGTTTGTGCAACGGCTTGCACAATCGATCAACGAACAAATCAATTTTCTTTTTTTTTCTTGACGATTTTGGTCTGCGACGTGCGGGTTGATTCCGAGACCACGCCTTGGGTGAGCCAGTCATTCTGGGGTTGTAGTGATGAACTAACGGGGTGAATTGGCCTTGTTGATTAACTCCGTGGGATACTTCCCAAATTGTGCTCTAAAAATCTGCAGATTGAGCAAACGTTTACAACGAGTCGCGACGTTATAGCACGTTCATTCTTCGCGAAGTCGGGTCGGGTCGCGCGATCGAAGAGATCTCGTCGCGAAGTATGAACGCGTTCTTACGAGATCCTTGAGCCACTCTTTCTATTCTCCCAAACGACTTTTCAGCCAATTAATTGATCTAGAACGAGCACTAATACGCTATTTGCTCTAATGAGAATGCGATCTGATGCTCGATTACTACGTGATTACTCTGGCTATTAGGCCTTCACTAGCTAGTTGAGGCCCTGGATTTACGAGTTTGTCAACAAAGACATGGTTCAACATCTGGGTTAATGAATCATTTTTTGTGGAAACTGAATCATCTCTACCGTTTCACTTTAGAGAAATAAGAACGTCAAGTTTGTTTTAGGTGGTCATCCCTGCAAAAAAGGTGGTAAGGGTCCGAATTCTCCACTTCATGTCTCCCATGAGCAACAACAATTTGTGGGAGTGGCTTGCTGAGGGGAATGGGGCAGTTGATTGCATGCACTCAAAGACTCCTCCTACCTCCTCTCTTAATTTCAGCACTTACCCACCATGTTCTCTACCAACTACCTAGTCCACGAAGTCATACTTATCCATTCTTCCCGACTTTGTGCCTCCTTTGATGTTCATACTGCAGGAGCTGCGCTAGGTGTCCCACAGTTTAGACACCTTTCAGTAAGGATTCACTGAGTAGTAAATTGTAGAAGAGACCAAATGTAGCGTAGTTCGCTGCCGACGGTTGGGCGTGTCAGGCGGGATGATGGCGGATGATTGGCGCGGTGCCAAACCCGTTCTCCACCAGTTGTTGAAGCGAGCAAATGATATGACTGTATCATATCGTTCGTATTACTCGTTTTCTACCACTTTTTGTCGCATGCGCGCTTCAACAAGAAGGCAGAGAACGGCTTTGACGGGGTGACACACTCATACTGCCTGACACGCCCAACCGTCCGCAGCGAACTAGAGTGTACCTCAGCCTCTCGTATGAGTGCTAATGAAATCGAAGCCATGACGTATGAAATCGAGCTACTATGAACACTTTAGATTGTACGTTCTTTTAACGTCCTATACCGGTTGAAAACAATTTGGTAGCGGCCGTGAGCCCTCCTATCTTCCTTCCTCTTTTGATCTTTTTGAGGAGTAACTGATAAAATGACCTGTTAAAATGCTGCTCCCTTCTACTTCGCAGTATCTACTAGGCTGCGAAGAGAGTACAGCAATACTGAAATTTTGTTATAAGAAAAGCTTCTAAACATTTCGACCCCGATTGCTGTAGTGTACTAGAAGGATTCAGCATGCGATCATGCAATGGCTTCATGCAAGCTTTTAGAGCTTGGAGATGTTCTACGAGTCATGCCACAGTTCCTTTGGAGCCAACCAATCTGCTGTAGTCGCGAGGGCTAACATCTGCGCTGTATTCAAGGAAGTGTTCACCGTGCCTCCTGTTTCGCTGGATTTCTATAATTAAAGACAGCCCCCGCGCTCAAGTAGTACATGGTCGTCCTTCCTTGTGCAGGTAGTTCAGCCCCCAAGCTAGATACTGTCCCACTCTCGCGACTCCACAGTGAGCGAGGAGCGAGCTACAGCCGCTCAAAGTTCTAGTTCTAACGCCCGCCCAGTTGGACCGCCCACTTGCTAGCTGCCCTCTGACGGAGAGCCGCTCAGTTGTTCTTTGTTGGGACGGCGGGCATTAATCGGAACTGCATGTACTTTTTGCTGACCGCGCTCGTGCCCATAAATAATTCTGCTCTCCTTCATCACATTTTATTCATTGGTATTTATTTTCGTGCACCAAAAGCCGCACACTTCACGTAACCCAAATTCGGACGCCAGGTTTTTGAATTTTTCCTTTTTTCAAGTGTTTTTCGTTCGTGTCTTTGTTGTTTTTCATATTCTTTTCTTTGAATTGGATGTTGTCCACTACTGGGAAATGCCATAAAGCGATTTGCCCACGGACCGCAGGGCGGTGTAACTGTAAGGGAGCAATTTTGTTTGTGGTGTTCTTGAGGGCTCTTGTTGCTTTTTTCCTTCATTGAGGAATTACTTATCAGCTACTGTTTCATAATTGATCAGCAATTATCCTTGACACTTTTATCGCGGGAGCTGTCTTTAACGTCAACGCGAGCATGAGGTCTATCTCTTCTCTCACTGCACCCAGCCACCACACTCCTAGGGATGGGTAACCCGCTCAAAAGATAGACGCTTATTCATGACATTGTGGTAAATGCCATACTGATTCATAAACGAGAAACCAGTCAAAACGTCAACGTCTAGCAGGTCTTTCTTCCCAACCTGATAATATCAATTAGCAGCAGAGGTAATGTAGGGGCAAGTGGCGCCACTTATTAAGCGCACGGGAGTCGAACCGAGCCGCGGATCGACTCCCTTCCAAGCCAGAGAAGCTCCCCAGTTCTCCAGGGTCGGTTAGTTGATGACATGCGTGGCCAGGAAGATAAAACTTTTGCTTGCGTATTTACTAGATCAAGTCGATGTATGCGCCATATTACCATCAAAGTGGTGTGGAAAGACTAGTGATTGAAACAGAAAGTATTGCGCATCCCGGATAAAGGTTGATCATGTCGAAGGTGTTGTCCTCTCTCTTCTTGTAATTGAAAGTAGGTGATGCGTCGAGAAAATAAAGGTCCATGAAGTACGAACGGATACAAACTTTTCAAAACACACTGGGACAGTTACCCTTTACCTGTGCAGTCTAGCAGCGCAGAAATCTGACTCGCAGGTTTCCGGTAAAGCTGTATTTACTTGTTATTCAGGCACTAGCTGACTATAACTACCCCTATCTTCCGAAATCAGTCCAGTTTTCCACCGACTTTTTTCTACGAGGGCAGTTTTGACTGAAAAGTTGTTTACAGAGGCAGTGCGACCTCTGTAACACGGAGACACATCCGCTTGGCCTGAAACCGTCTGGTGGACGCACCACAGGCGCTTCCCTTTATCACCAGAATCAATGAAAACGTATACATTGGTTATTTGATATCCTGATTACGATTGTGACATTCATTTTTCACGGCAGCGCTAATGGAAGACACAATGTGGCACTCTGGCTAAGCCTGGGTTGAAGGGAACCATTCTTTCTCCCGGGCCGAGCCTTAGAAGAGCGCTAAATGGCGCTGGCATTGAAAAAGGATCGCCATATTCGTGACCAGGACATCAAACAACCCTACTATGCAAGTTTTTTAAGTGGAAAGATGTGTGGCGCCGAATCGGCGTCTAATGGCTCCAGGGAAAAAATGAATGTCATGTTCGTGACCAGGGCACCGAGTAACGCCAGTATGGAAGTTACCAGTTTTGATGAGAAAAATGATGGCACCAAATTGGCGCCTAGTATCACCAAATGCTGCCAACTTCGAAAGCGAATATCATACTCGAGGTCAAGGCATCGAACAACCCGTATTAGCTGAGTTTTCTCGTCTTTCGGGGTAATAATAGTGTAGTAACTATACCGTTATTTTTTTCAACAAATGATTGAAATTTGGAATCTCCCTTACCCAGGGAATCGCTGGTAGAGGCTGCTTCCCTCACCTCAAGCTTAATTCTCGCAATATTGTGTCTCGGGCCACAACTAAAAATGAAGGCTCGCTCCTACCTCTGACGATGGACATCTTACGAAGGGCCTTCTCCAATCCTTCTATACCAGGGCACATCGTTGTTGGGGAATCCCCAATAGGGGGGGTCGTATTTGGCCGCCAGGAGAGGGGGTCGTATTTGGGCTGAGAAAAATTTATTTTGATAGTTGATTTTTCTCGCTTCACGGACGTTGTAAAGGGAGGGGGTCGTACTTGCTCATTGTTGGGAGGGGGGGGTCGTATTTACTTTCTGGCCTTCTAGGAGTGGTGGTTGACTTTTCGTGATTTTCCTGTTTCATGCGTACTACTTTCATGCGTACTGTAGCCCCACCCCCTCCCCGCTCGACGGCTCGATTCGATGAGGAGGGACAGAGGGCCGGAGGGGGGGGGTCGTACCAACCCTCAAAAAAGGGGGTCGTACAGACTCGACTAAAATCCCCAACTGATGTGCCCCCTTCGATTCGCTTTCTGTTGAATAGATCACCGACTTGTATTTAGACAACAGTTGAAAAATGGACTGCTGTATAGACCGTAGAACATTATATGCCGTTTATCTTATCGCAAAAGGAAGCATTTCTCTTGAATGTAGTTTCTATTTATCAGAAACGTTCTGTCATGCGGTTGTTTTTGTTTCTTGTTTGACTTCACTTGCTCATTCGGAGGTTTTTGTTTTAGCAGTAGCCGTAGTTTATATCCGGTGTAGAGGATGCTTGTTTCCCGATTTCTTCGATTATCTCGTCCACTTATACATTTTTCTAGCATTCAGAATATCCATTTATCTCGAGGTGAGTTACGATTACGATTTCTATCCCGATCTCACTTTTGATATTGGATTATTCCAACTGTTCAAGCTTTTACTTTTTCCTTGCTTATTCTCTCATGTAGATGCTCTTAATAAAACCAAAAATTGCAACAAGTTAATATTTTCCACCGACTGTGTTTCTTTCCTCCTTTTGGTCAAAAAACCGCATGACACGTGCTGCAAGACCGCGTTCACACTTTGCGACACTGGAGAAGCAGCTTCCACGAAAGGGAAAAGATATACTCTAGTTCACTGCGGGGAAGGGGAGTGTCAGGCAGTATGAGTGTGCCACGGCGTCAAATCCGTTCTCTGCCAGTTGTTGAAGCGGGTATGCGACAACAGTTGGTAGAAAACGAGTGATACGAACGATATGATACAGTCTTGTCACTTGCTCGCTTCAACAGCTGGTGGAGAACGAGGTTTGGCGTGGTGCCAGACTCGCCCCGCCAGACACGCTCCTTCGGCAGCGAACTAAACTGCGAACAACGGTTTGGAGCATTGCAGAATCCGCGAGTAAAGTATCGGAGGCCCCTCGGTACGTATCTAATCTTTTTCGTAAACTCTTCTTCTTCTTATAACGCCTTTATCCTTCATGTTGCAAGGTATGACCCTTGGTTCCTTTACTGAAAGCAGCTTCCTACTACCTTTGAACAGAGCTTTGGATGTGGCCCAGTCCTGGAGTTTTTCACGACTCCCCATCCTGTATTTCAAACTGAGGAACACACTCCTTAAAATCTTAGAATGTGCTGTTCAGTACCCTGCACTTCTTAGAGCCCGTTCATAGTTCGCGATCTCTCGACAGTCGAGCGATCACGACCGAGGGCGCTCCACAACCAATCGGTGAATCGCCGTAACAATAGAATTCAAACTGGGCCACGTTAACACAGTGCCAGTTTGAATTGTGCCATTGCGACGGTGCACCGTTTTGCGAAGGTTATGATCGTGCGAGCCAATCGAGCGATCGCGAAGTCTGAACGCGGTCTGAGGTGTGAACGAAGTTTCAGAAGTTTTCGATTTTCTTCATTTCGCAGATCTCGCCTATTTTAGGTGCTCTTTTCCCTTCGATTCAATTCAAACTTTCCGATATAGGAGAAGGTATAGCAGAAGTGCAAATAAAAGAGTGGTTTGTTTGGAGTTCATCTGAACCAGTCTGTATCCTGGCATATTCTATGTTTGGTATTGTTTAGGCATGTCAAAGAAGGTGACACGGTGTCACAATTTGATAATTTATGTGAGGTTCAAAGTGATAAAGCAGCAGTTACGATAACTAGCAGATACGATGGTGTTATTAAGAAATTGTGGGTTGATGCACACTTCTTTTATGAATGTCTGTGTACTCAACCAGTGAATTCTCATGATGTTTCCGTTTCCAGACATTATAAGGTGGATGATGTAGCACGAGTTGGACAACCATTAGTAGAAATTGAAGTCGCTGAAGCGGTAGCTGCTGAAGAGGAAAAGAAAGGTAATGATGTCAGGAAGTGTCTTTTTTCAAACGACGCATTTTCTGTTCGTTTTGATTGTCACTTCTCTCCGAACGCTGCATCCTTTTGCTAAACTAATTAGATTGCGTCTGCAGTTATCTCGAAAGCACTGAGCTCGCTTGATTTCCCTTGAGATTTGCTCAACCTTGAGCACTGTTCCTGACGTACTGATTTTGCGGAGCGGGAATGGAATAAAACAGCGCAACTTCACTAGTACATATTGCTGTTTTTTTTAATCGTTGGGGATCCGAGATTTTAGGCCCAGGCCGGGAGGACTCCAGGCCTGGGCCTAAAATTCAACTTTTTCGTCAGGAATGTCTTAGGATTTGTGGGGGGGGGGAAGGGAGGGGTAATTCGGCTTTTTCTCGCCTAGTTCCGAAGTAGTTGATGACACTTGGGTTTTACTTTAATAAGGACCTTATATTACAAGACCTTATATTACAGCTCGCGCAGCAGAAAGTACAGGAAAAGTTTCTGCTCCTGCGCCACCTCCACCCGAACCCGACTCTGGTTCCGGTGGTTCCATTATCCAGTTTAAACTTTTTGATATTGGTGAAGGGATTGCAGAAGTTCAAATCAAAGAATGGCGAGTTGACTATGAGGCTTCGTTCAGACTTTGCATCAGCGTACAGCAGTCTCGACAACTAGGGACCTATGGATATCGGTCTAGCGTTTCGAGTGTCCTTCATGGTGCTCGTTAGATCGACTATACTTTCCTTGTCGATGGCTGGCGTGCGCTGACGCAAAGAAAGAACGCAGCGTGGTTAACGTTTTTGATTCTCAAAAGCAATAGTAATATTCAGGCATGTCAAAGTTGGTGACAAAGTTTCACAGTTTGACAACTTATGCGAAGTCCAAAGTGACAAAGCAGCAGTCACCATAACCAGTCGCTTCGATGGCATCGTTAAGAAACTGTAGTATCGCCTGCGTTTCCTTTTGATTTATCTAACTTTCGGACAAATTTAGGAGCTAAAACGTGGATTTGTTTCAAAAATCTCAACTTTTTAGATATTATAACGTCAATGAAGTAGTGCGAGTAGGGCAGCCACTGATAGATTTCGAAGTTGAAGGAGGGGTTAAAGAAGTGGAAGCTGGTAAAGGTCATGTTCGACTGCGTTTCATTTTCAGATTTGTTTGATTCTTTCCTACTTTTTTCTTTTCTTCAAAGCCCTAATTTCAAGCTATTTGAGAGGCACTCTTTGCGTTATGAGTTGTGCTGAAATGCTGAAAACATGATGGCATCCAACACGAAGAAGTTAAGAACAGGAAAAAAAATTCCGCTCGAAATCCCCATGCGGAACTTCATTGTGAACTAAACTTTTCTGTGCATAGGGGGTGGTAGGAAGAGTTCTCTATTTGATTGTGCCAGCTCTTTCTCGCTTCTCACCTGACTCTCACCACTCGAAATTTAGACAGTCAGTAGCGCAACAATCACCAGGAAGGTTTCAGAGATGAAGGATGGGGCGTTGCTCTGGACAGTGGGCGGGGCATCGCTTTCGTCGGGAGCGGATCGCGCTTTCCTTATATGTTTTTGGGCTGTGAAAGCAACACATCTTCAATGCTTCCGCACAGGACGACTATATCCAAGAGAAGCGGCTGGTCATTTTCAAAGCCACAACAGAAACAGTCTATAGCTCTTTGCCATGCTTCCTCTATAAGTGCTCGCCATTGATTTCCCAGGAGAAGAGCTTAACTTCCGCGAGGTTTCTCTGTGATCCGGAAACATTGTTCTTTCTGCGAACTACCCTTTTTTACTGGAATTAGTTCCAGTGAGGGTTGCTCTCCAAACCTCCTATATGAGATGTGGTTCTTCTCCTTTTTGAGAGAACTGGACTCGGCCTTAGCCGACTCTTCTCGTTCTCAAGAGTTTGTGTACCTACTGTCTATTTTCTGAGCTCGGATATTTTCTTGTCTATTCGGATTCCAGATACTTGACTACCGCTATTTGTTGATGTTGTTTACCATTAGCTTGCATCTTGTTGAGCACATTAGGCTGCCCACAGTCGCGCAATCCCTTATCTTGGGTAATGAGATCTATACTCGTCGAAAAAGAAACCGCGTAAAGAGAGCTTACATTAATGAGCTGTAACAAAAAAGTTTTGGTTCCATAAGCAAAGACATGATGAGCGTGGGAATGCAAGCACCAATTCAGATGTGCTTTCAGTCTCGACTCCGAAGGAACAGTATATGAATATGTTTTTAAAATGTTTGTTTCAGACGACACTGAGGCACCTAGTGCTCACGGAGCTGAAGCTCCATCAGCTGTTCCTCAAGCCGTGCCGAGACCGTCATCCGATGCTGAGGCTGCTTCACCTGGAAAAGTGCTGGCTACACCCGCTGTCCGACGAGTTGCTATGGAGAACAAAGTTGGTTTTATTGTTCTCTATTTACTTTTTTTGATTATCTGCGTATGCAGAGGCACACATGCATCAACGCATGTTTATACGCAGAGTGTCTGCCTGGAAATAAGCCAACGAATCGCACCTTTGTTCTTTGTATTCGAGCTGACATACAAATGGTTGTTACTAAGCAATTGTTTGTACAGTCTTGATCGCATGATGAAGCGTGTCAGCAGGGCTGCGTTTGGCTCGTTGCCATTCTCCAGCAATTACTGGAGAGGGTAAGTGACAACATCTGGTGGAAAACGACTGATAGGAGCGATTGGTACAGTCTTGTAGCTTGTCGATTTGAAAAAAAAGAAAAGAATGGCTTGACGCCGCGCCAACCACAGCCCCCTGAAACACCCCATCACCCGCACTGAGCGTGACTACATGTATTTGTGATGCTGTTGAAAAATCTCCTTGTCTCCAAAATTAACTTTTATGAACAAATGCGTCTTGCTTGCATATTTATTTTTGTAGTTATCTTCAAGTCACTTAAAGTATTTAAGTTTAGGTCGATCTAAGGCAAGTGAAGGGCAGTGGCAAAGAAGGACGTGTTCTGAAAGAGGATGTGCTCAAGTTCCTTGGTCAAGTTAAAGAAGGTGAGCCCCGTCTATTTCAGTTTCGCTTGTACTGCTGGTACCGTGAATTGTAGATTATTCCTCCGGCTCCACCAATATTCGGTATTCACCAGCAATTGGAACTCAAGCCAAAGTGGTGGGAATATTTAGGTGTTTCGAACCGCATATGATTCTTTTACTGTTTCGAACTCACCTTTTGTATTGATCGTTCTGTTCAGTTTTCTCCTCTGTCAGAGGACCGAGTTGTTCCTATTCGGGGATATACCCGTGCGATGATCAAGACTATGACCGAAGCTCTGAAAATTCCTCACTTCGGATACGATGATGAGGTAGTTAGGCTTGAGCGCAGGCTTCTAGAATGGCTAGCCGGTGTTGTACTTCTGAAGCTTTAAGTTTACTCACATTATTTATGTTCAAGGTCCGAGCAGATGCCCTCATCGCTATACGTGAGGAGCTGAAGGAACTGGCCAAGGATCGGAATGTGAAACTCAGCTACATGCCATTCTTTATAAAAGTGAATCACTGAGCAGATGG
>MU913020.1:0-34482 GCA_036418165.1 Cooperia oncophora
GGCCCTTATGTCATTACTTGGATACAACGTCCCGTCGTTGCTCTGCCGGTGTTGTGAATTTGGTGACCCGCCCTTTCTAAGGCCACTGATGGTATCTTATCAACTGTCATTACTTCCTACCACCTGTCAATAGTGTTCCTGCCCGACCCCCTACATCACTTATTAGTTTGAGCGCACTATCGCCCTTTTTAAGGAAGTTATGAATTTCCGGCAAACACACCTACACACACATGCACACACTAACAGACAAACTTAGCGGATTATTATAGTAATGTTACTACTCGTATGGAATTTCTGAATTTTTATAAGTGAAGTTGTAACGAAGTGAAATCATATGGCTGGAAAGATGAGGCTTCAAATAGAAGAACGAATAGTGTGAATAAAAACTGACTGGCGAGAGCACTGCCTACACTCGACATCCCTTGAGGGATGGAGAGCTGTGGCTACGTATTCCATCGGAACGTGGCGAAGCTGCACTTCTGGAGGGATATTGCAGTTTAAGAACAGCTGCAACCATAGCTTTGTCCAGTACAAGATAAGACAACGCTTGCACCAAAGGAGATATCCCTCGAACAATGCATGCCTAGGAATGTTCAAGATAGATCAGAGGCAGTCTGCCATACCAAATCGCTGGATGTGCAATATGTACCTAAAATCCCCACTAGATAGAGCATGCGGTTTAATTTACCGGTGAAAAATGAATTGGAATGAAATTGAAATGAATGCAGTCACCCTCTAACTTGATGGATGGATAAATAAAAATCGGAGAAGAAGTTTAGAAGAAGCTCCGCCCCTCAACTCTAAACCCCGCCCACTTAATAAACAATTCATATAGAAAAATAGCGATTTTAACGGAATTTCTGCCGGAATCTCTCTAGAAATGCCGGAATTTCATCTCTGGATAGAACTTGAAGAGCCCATTCTATTTTCTTCTCGTTTTTTGACAACCCAGTTGTAGATGGCATCTTCAACTTCTTCAACGCTTGGTTTTTTGTATCGTCGGGCTCTCTTCGTTGCTGGCATCTCTTGAAGATTTTGTCGATCAACAACCCACTTTCTTATCATTGCTTCAGTGACTTCAAAATGACGAGCCGCTGCCAAGGTTCCATGCAAATCACGATAATTGACGGCGTCTAGCTTGAAAGCTGCTGTATACGATTTACGACGTTTCATAGCAGGTGATACAGGATAGAAAGAGTATAGAAAACAGTAAGAATAAAGGTAGAGTTGTAGGCTATTATTGCGATAATCATGAGCACACAACGCCAAAAAAAACGTATACAAACGTCAATTTTCATATAGCACAAACCGCTCTTATCTATGGACCGCTCTTATCTATGGGATTTAAGGGTATTTGAAAAGAATGTCGCAGTGAGATTGCTAACTTTTGAAGATGATGAGAATATGAGGACTAGACACCTTTCTTCAAAGTCGTAACTCAGCAATCAATTCTTGCAATACCAGTCACTAGTTGATGATAGAACTATGTGCAGCCGCTGATCATTTGTGAGAGCCTTGCTTTTTCAGAGTTAGGTCAGAATCTATGATCTAAGAAGTAGCTCGAGCCTATGAACACGAATATCGCTCTAGTTTAGCACGAATTGCTCTATGAATGCGCCATAGAGGCCGTCACGTTAATGGATTTCGTTTGCCACAATGCGTTCGGACATTTTGCGCGCGTAGAAATTGTCCGCAAACTCTCCCACAGGAACGTGCAGGTGACCGCTGATGCTGGTGCAATTTCAAAGCATCTTCAGCTGTATATTACTGCAGAATGCAGAGAAATGAGTCTAGTCTAGTAACAAGCCGAAGTCATGACGGCAAGATTGAGAGAGACACCATCTGTTCCTTTGTGTCGCCGCGCTGGTGTACCATCTCTCCCCAGAACAGGGGCGTTTCTGTGCGATAGAGTAAAACAGTGCGATTGAAAAACTTGAAAAACTCATCGGAGAATCGTTCCACTAGTTTTGAAGGCAGACTTGGGTTCACCAAGTGAGGACGAGTTCACCGATACGCCCTCATTGCTAATGACCTGGTCATCCGTTATGGTTTGTTGTCAACGTGTAGCCCATATAAAAGCAATTACTTTCCACTTGTAAGGCTGCGTTTATACTTTGCGGCAGCGTAGCGTAGCGCTTCCAGCGTTTCACGAGCGTTTCACTAGCGTTTCGCTAGCGTTTGCAGCGGCGGGGCTAGAGAGTATAGAAGAGTAGGAGAGTACAAAATACTCTCCTACGCTAGAGAGTATCGAAGAGTAGGAGAGTATTTTGTACTCTCCTACTCTTCTATACTCTCTAGCCCTGCCGCTGCAAACGCTAGCGAAACGCTAGTGAAACGCTGGGAGCGCTAGATCGATAGCTATGCTTCCCGTGCCCTCGCTACGCTAGCGTGCGCTAGCGTACGCTGGTGACGCTGGGAACGCTAGATCGATATCTATCCTTTCCCCGACACTGCCGCTGGCGTACGCTGGAAGCGCTACGCTACGCTGCCGCAAAGTATAAACGCAGCCTAAGAGTCCGCGAAGACGCTTGGTAGAGCTTGCCTGATACTGACCGATCGCTCTGTACCACTTTATAACGGAGCTATCCCAATCGATCAACTTAGTGTTGTGAATACATTCTTGATCCTTGCCTCAAAGAACCAATAGGTTTTTAGAGCCCAATCCAACTCTGGGTTCTGATGACGCTATGGGAAGTTGAGCAAACACGAGCTGCATCATTCGAAAAGTTACCTGGTTTAAAAACTGACTTACAAACTACCAGTCGGATCGCCCGGCTGACGCCGAGCTCTCCTCCTCTTTAGCTCGGCTTCGCCGAGCTGGCCTGGCTTCGCCAGGCACCTTTCCCTTGGGCGATTTAGAATGCGCTAAATGTGCCAAACGGTGGCAGTCATTTTTTTATTAAACTCCAGAAAAATGAGTTGAAAAAGCTCAACATCAGTCATTATCTACCAACATCTGGTTACTTATGCTTACTAAAGACTTTCAGCCGTGAGAAGGCTGCACCAATCACTAAAGACCGCAGCTGCGATCAGAAATGGGTAAAGTTAGTAATTAGTAATTCGCCCGATTAGTCCGCATGAGTCCATAACAACCGGAAGAGGCATAACTGTAGGGTCATGAGTGGCACTGAAAAGGAGAACTTCACATTGCTTGTACATGCCAAAGTTTGTGCCCCACTCCCAGTTGTTGGGTACATTTCTTTTTTCGCTTTAGTTGCGACCGCTAACTCCTAACACATCTTAACACATCACAATATCACATAGCAGAAAGATTTGCAAATTTTTTTGATCACTGAATTTCTCGATTTTCCCGTTTCAGGCGCTATATACCCCCCCCCCCGCTCGACACTACTTCACGCATCTAGTACCAAACACTTCAATGGCAGATGGTATCTTATTCTTTTTTATCGATTGATAAGATTACCTGTCACCCGTCATCAATGTCCTCATCACCAAATCTCTATGATTTGGTAGCGTGAACCACCTTGAACAGCGACGACGACTGCAACTTCCCTTATCAGCCCTATCAGTTATCGCTTCCAGTCACCCACGGTTGATGTCCCCATCTCACCCTCTATATCACTTGCTGAACGCATGCCTCGCTGATGCTGTGACCTGCGCTATGAATACGATGACCTCACCTTTCTAATGCCCCTTATCGAATCTTATCAGCAGCTTACAGTTCTTGTCACCCACCAATAATGTTCTTGGCCCATACCCTATATCATATCTTGGAATCAAGAGCTAGCTGATGCTGTCACCCGCGTTATGAATATGGTGACCTCCCCCTTCTAACGCCTCTTATCGGATCTTATCAACTGATATCACTTCCTGTCACCCACCAATAGTGTTCCCGTCACACCCCTACATCACTTCTTGAAATCAATGTCTCACTGCTATTGGGACGGGCGCTATGAATTTCGTGACACACACACGAACACACACACACACACATACACACATACACACAGACATACATAGTGAATTATATACAGTAGGATCGCTGTTGCTATAATTTTGGGATAATTTCTGATTTTGAGGTCACTTTTATCGCCGTTCCTGTTACAGCCTTTGTCACGAAGTGGTACGGTTCTTACTATGATGTGAGTCTTCAGTGTATTTATTGGGGCTTGTGCGGTTCAAGGGATGCACTCGAAAAGTCAGGAAAAATAAGTTTCCAAGTGGGCGAGGGGTCACAGTATTCCTATTACAGCGGCTATCCGAGCAGACTCAAGCAACCATTGCGACAGCGAACAACAAAGCTGAGGAAGTGTTGGCCACAATGAGGACTGTAAGGTGCGACTCTTACTTTCTTTATTGTATTTACCAGTCGGATCGCGCGGCTGACGCCGTGCTCTCCTCCTTCTCTTGAGCTCGGCTTCGCCGAGCTGGCCTGGCTTCGCCAGGCGGCTCCATAATTTTAACGGAACTTTTTCGGTAGTGCGCTGCTCATAAGGCGCTGTAGTGATCGAATCGTAACAGACAGAGCAAGGCTTAGGATCCCGCACATAGCACGCGCTTCTATTTACAGCAGCGGTGTAGTCCGCGCCATGACGCCCATAGAATACATAACTCTGTAGATAGATACAATGTGTAGTCGGCCAATACAGGGCAGTATGAATCGCTCAGTGAAAAGTAGAATTCGTTTCCATTACCTGTACCGAAATGCCTTGCGATGTATGTTTCCGTTTTCAATTAGCATGCAATCCGCTCGTGTTTTTCGGTTCTCCTCGAATTTCCCTCAGACCCCCCCCGCTCGTCGACATCGACATTATACAGGGGGGGGGCCAAAAAAAAGTCATTCCGGCCGAGTCACATATGAGCGAAGTTTTCGCAGCCCAGACAGAGGAAGTGGATATGAGTACCAGGGCGGAAGATACCCAAGATCTTCCTCTATAAGCAGGAGCCGGCTGCCGCCATTCACCTTCATGTACACCAAAATATGAAGTCATCTCCAGTCGCGGCCTGAGTGGAGAACGCCTTTGGAATTCACGTCACCTCCAAACAGCTGCGAAACTTCTAGATGGAGTCACCCATGGATAGCTACCTGGAGACCAGTACTCTTGATCTGCAAGACCTCCAACATCGAGCAGCTCCGGCAACGTCGCTACGGTCCAGGACATCATCTTCACCCCATTCACCAAGGCGCGGGTTGATGGTGTGGACCGGCCGTACCTGGAATGGGAAGACCGATATTTTCTTTGTAGACCCCGACTGAAGGTGAGCGCTGGCGGTTACATCAAGTAACTCGAGAAGGATATCCTCCCTACATGTGGTCGCCCGTACCTTCTTGGAGACCTTGTGCTGCTACAGGTTTGGGTGCCACCACATGGAATCGAAGGGTTTTGGAAAAACTCCCGCCTACTTCGAATGGAAGGGCGTTTCGTACCTGATGAAGATGTAATATTGAAATATGTCCCCTGACCTAAACCGATGTAATATTGAAGTATGTCCCCTGACCTGAACCCACTCAATTACCTAGTTCGGGCGGAGCTCAACAGGGTGGTCTACAGTGGCGGAGAAATCAACGATCTCGCTCAACTCCGGTACCCACTCACTTTCGCGCGGCCGAATCTCTCGATGGCGCTCCTCCAGAAGGCTGTGGCGGAGTATCATTATAGTATTTAATGTGCTCTTTAATATGGTAGTAAAAATGTCCGATAAAAATTTAATAAAGTGTAACTTATAGCGCCTTGAAAGTCATGGAGGCAAAATGACTTTTTTTTGGCCCCCCTGTATAGTAGGATAAGTTCATTTTCTAGGGCAATCAGGGAAGTGATGGCTAAAGGAAAAGTATGCACACTGAGCCTTTGATACTTGGGGTATAGTGATAAGAGAGGTAATGATAATGGCCCCTTATCCTTTCTTATCAATTGATAAGATCCTGTCACCCGTCATCAATGTCCCTATCACTAAAATTCTATAATTTGGTACCCTATCACTAAAATTCTGTAATTTGGTAGTGTAAAGGCTCCAGCAATTTGACTGAACCTTATCCTTATCCTTATCAGCCCCTATCAGCTGTTATCACCCGTGCCGTGTCCCCATCTCCAACACTATATCATTTTCTGAAATTAATGCCTAGGTGATGCTGTGTTCCGCGTTATGAGTATGGTGACCTTACCATTCTAACTCCCCTTATCAAATCCTATCAGCTGCTATCATTCCCTGTCACCCATCAATAATGTTCCTGTCCCACGTCCTATATCATACCTTGGAACCAATGTCCCACTGTTACTGTGTCCCGCACTATGGGCTCGGTCACCCTCCCTTTCTAAGGCCCCTTATCGAATCTTATCAGGTGCTATCACATTCTATCACCCACCAAAAGTGTTCCCGTCCTGCCATGTATATCACTTCTTGGAACTGTCGTCCTATCTTTTCTGCGACGCTCGCTATGAATTTCGTGACAGACAGACAGACGCACACACACACACACACACACACACACACACACACACACACACACACACACACACACACACACACACACACACACACACACACACACACCACAGACATACTTAGCGGATTATATATAGTAGGATCTTTTTCTTGAGAAATGATGGGTGGTGAAAAAAGGAGCTCACTATTCGTTGTGTTGTAAACAGAAGGAGCCCTTTTCGGCTGCTGGGGAAAGTGAATGTTAATTCGCTATGAAAAGATTTTCTCGTGATTGTTGATCTTCCCGTCCCGCACCCCAGCTCTCTCGAGTGGCGGTGGAGCAAAACTACTGTTTTTTAACTGCATCCTACAGAGACTAGCTTCAACTTCTCTGGAAGTGGGCGGCCAGCAGTCACCGCCATATAATGCGACCAGTCGAACGACAGTTCTATAGATTTTTGACTAGAGGGGTTATGGAATTTTCTTGTCAGTTTCAGGGGATCCTAGACAGTGCGACATTTAGACCATGTCGCACTCACTCATGCGTTCACCTTCAAGTTGAGGCTTCATCAAACGTAATTGCCGAACCTAAATGCTTGAATTTATCTCGTACACGTGAGCTCATAGCCATCAACTCTACTGGAGCCCTTCCTTGGGTTGGTTGTCAAGTACTCGTTCTTTTTGACGTTTATCCTGAGTGCATCGCCAGGCGGTCGACCCAAGCTTGCACTTGTTGTTGAAGACTGCTTTTATCTTCATAGGCAAGCATCACATCATCAAAGTAAAGAAGCGTCCAAGGAGTTTCTTTCTGAAAATTTCGTGTGGTGGCATTTATGAGGACAAAGAAAAGAAATGTGAAGAGCGCGGAGTCCCGGTGTACTCCGTGGTGATGGGGAACGCCATTGAGATGTACGCCGGTGGTCGCTTTTGTCCTCCTGGGCTTAAAGGATGAGGACCCACTCGATTAGCTTCTCGAGAATGCCGTGTTGTGCCACATAACGTCGAATAACGCGATCGAATTTTTTCTCCAAGTCTAGGAAGGCTGCAAAGGCGAGCGGCTTTTATGGCGTTAGTGGTACTACAGCGTCCCGCGACCCCACACTGATTAGTGGAGAGCTGGACGATATCACGAACACGGGCGTCAACAATTCATTCGAAAGTTATGACGATGTGCGAGACTAGACGAATGGGGCGGTAGTTCAAGCAATCTGTCGGGCTGCCTTCTTCTTTCGACGGGATCGACGTGCTGTGCAGTCGGCCCTTGGGTTCTTCGTGGATCCGGGCTGAGATCTTTGTCAGCTACTCTGCAGAAAGCCAGCGTTGTGACTTTCTCAGAGCAGCGCAAGTCGTCGGGCCTGTTGCTTTGCCAATCTTCATCATTTTGAGACCGCTTCTGTTTCCACACGGATCCGTTTCTGTTTCCGTTACGGATATCTTCTGAAGAGGGCCAGGCTAGCTGGATGAGTGAATTTTGCTGTTGATATGCTGTTAAAGTATTCACGCCATCGTTTCATTACCCTCTTTTAATCCATCAGAAGATGGCCATTCTCGTCATTTATGCCAAAAACTTCTCTATGTCTTCGGTTTGGCGGTGACGAGATTTGGCAAGTCGGTACAGGTGCCGCTCACCGTCGCGCGACTCCAGTTTCTTGCTGACTTCCTCGTAGTGCCGGCTTTCACGATGGCCGCAACCTTCTTTCAGCCTTCTCCGCTTGCTCGTACATAATTCCACCAGTTTTTTTTCATTCCATTTCTTTAAAAAACACGTGGTAAAACCTCTTCTTCTCCCAGACTTTCGCTTCGCTTTTTCGTTGTCCGTCGAGAGCCAGTATACTTCAAATTCTCCTGCGCTCTTTCATCCGCCATCACCTGATTCTTTGAGGACCGATCGCTCCATCTGCTTCAGTCTGAGCGATACAAGTTCCAGCCTGCAGATCAGTGAGTGATGTCACGTGGGAACGTTTTCTTGTGGTCCTACGCGTCCGTTACGAGTCCCTGATCGCCATGCCTGATGAGAACGAAGTCTATTTGTGTCTTGGTACTCCTGCTATAGAACGTGATATCTATTCTACAGGTTCTCTTTGTGTCTGGTACACCCGCTGTAATACGTGATAAGATGGGAGATTTTTTACGAAACTTTGCGTTCAGAATGACGTGTTATGCATGTTTGCTTACTAAAGAACTCGCTCACCACTGGCGTCCCGGGAACCGTAACCGAATCCACCATGACAAGATAACCGTCTTTCGCAGCGCGTCTGTGTCCGTTTGGGTCGCCAGCAACAGTAGTATTCTGATGGCACTTCAGCAGTGTTCTTATCCAGTAGAGTCCATAACTCGTCTTTGGATTGCTCAGAGCATCCAGTTTGTGGGGCATATGCAGAGAAGAAGTGGTACAGTCGTTGCTCAATAGCGACAACAATCTTCATTAAACGGTCGTCGAAACGAACTACGCTCGCGATCGAGTACGGAACCGCTGAGACGTGATTACAGCCACACCTACTGTCACACCAATTCGGCCCGCCACAAAGAATGGCTTTGAAGCCGCGGCTATTTCTTTCGACTTGCAACCAGCCCATCTCGTCTTTTGCACGGAGTGGTCGTTCTTTCTACGCTCTAATGCTTCTGCTACCTATACACGAGCGTCAGTCAGCGACCCAACATTCATCGTCGCAACGCGAGCCTTCAACACATTGCACGTCTTTCGGACTAACCTGATTGCCGACCGATGCCGTCCTTGCATTGGGGATACTCGCGCAATTCCCACACCCGCCGGGTCCCGTCAGCTCCCGCGGAGGGCGTAGCATTAACACGAGATACATATGGCATTGCCAAGCACGTGTGATGTGACATGGGTGATAGTGGACTGGCCTTTCCTGAAGGTGTGCATCCTGCAATCAAATGTCCGCGATCAGCTCAGCTTGCAAAAGCGAGCGAATCCCAATGGCACCTCGTGGATGAGCAGACTTCGACACCTGCTCTCGTTCCAGTTTTTTGATCTCCGTTCACCACCTGTATAAGCTCCGAATTACTATGAGTGGACGAGCTCTCTACCAATTCTTTGAACAATTTCTAGAAGGTGAATGCTCAGTGGTGGCATAAGAATCAATGAATCTGCTCAGAAGCTCATATGAATCTACCAGTCGTATCGCCCGGCTAACGCCGAGAATCCATGGTTTCAACGGAACCTTTTATAGTGGGCTGCTCATACGGCGCTGTAGTGATCGAATCGTAACAGATAGAGCAAGGCCTTGGATCCTGCACTACTTAGCATACAATGTGTAGTCGGCCAATGCAGCGCAATATGAATCGCTCAGTAAAAGAACAGATTTCGTTTCCATTACCTGCACCGAAATGCCTACCGATGAATGTTCCCCTTTTCAATTAGCATGCAATCCGCTCCCTGAAGTATGATTATTTGTAAGTACATACTCCCTTGTTCTTTCTTCCCATCTGTAATTGAATGGTCAAAAGTAAAAGTAGTTGATCGCATGAAGGGCCGCACTACTCAGGTTTTCTGTTCTCCGGAGTTTCCTGTTTCAGGCGAACTACATACTCCCCCCCCCCCGCTCGTCGACATCGACATTATGTAGTAGGATAGTGGGAAGTTCATTTCCTACTGTTATCAGAGAAGTGATGGCTAAGGAAAAGTTTGCACATTGAGCCTCCAATACTTGGCAGTATAGTGATAAGAGATGTAATGATAATGGCCCCTTATCCTTTCTTATCAATTGATAAGATCCTGTCACCCGTCATCAATGTCCCTATCACTAAAACTATAATTTGGTAGTGTAAAGGCTCAGCACTTTGACAGAACAACAACGGCAACGTTCCTTATCAGCCCCTATCAGCTGTTATCACCTCCTGTCACCTGCCGCCGATGTCCCCATCTCCCACTCTATATCATTTTCTGAAATCAACGCCTAGCTGATGCTGTGTATCGCGTTATGAGTATGGTGACCTTACCATTCTAACTCCCCTTATCAAATCTTATCAGCTGATATCACTCCCTGTCACCCATCAATAATGTTCCTGTCCCACACCCTATATCATACCTTGGAACCAATGTCCCACTGTTGCTGTGTCCCGCACTATGGACTCGGTCACCCTCCCCTTCTAAGGCCCCTTATCGAATCTTATCAGGTGTTATCACCTTCTGTCACCCACCAAAAGTGTTCCCGTCCTGCCATGTATATCACTTCTTGGAACTGTCATCCTATCTTTTCTGCGACGCTCGCTATGAATTTCGTGACAGACAGACGCACACACAGACACACACACACGGACATAGCCGATTATATATAGTACCAGTCGGATCGCCCGGCTGACGCCGAGCGCGAACTATATACCCCCCGCCGCTCGTCGACATCGACATTATATAGTAGGCTAGTGGAGTTCTATGAATTTCGTGACAGACAGACACACACACACACAACACACACTGACAGACATACTTAGTGGATTATATATAGTAAGATAGTTGATATCACTGCAATCAGTCGGGTCGCAATCAGCGGTATCCCTTTGCGGCGTTTCCACCACTGGTTGTTTCCTTACTGAATTGGTCACTTTCCGGTCACCATTGGTAGTCCACCGCAGCCGAAAGCAGGCTTATCCTGCCCTCCTTGCATCCCCCCCCCGGCTGATTGCGATATTACAAACTTTGAAAGGTTCAATGGCCACACAGCATTTCGATGTCTCTTCGATGCTCATTTCGAAGATGGCACAACTGTTGCTGCCATAGTATAAGCGAATATTATTCATTACTTTCAGAGGCACTCATTAGCTAGCATTACTGAATTTCAGGTCATTTGCTTGCGAAAACTATGAAGCCGATGCGTTCGAAGACACCTTAAATACGACGCTGAATGTTAACAGGAAGAAGTGAGTTGAATTGAGGCTGAATTGAGTGCTTTTATGTGCAGAGATCATTTTGAGAAAAAACGCAAAACAGGGCTTCAATGATTCGAACAAGGCTTCAATGTCAATCGATTTTCGTAGAGAATAAGCGACCGGCATGTTGAGTTGGAACCCGGAACCCCTGAGTTCCAACTCACACTTGTCTGTGTGCACTATCAGCATGCCGGTCACCTATTCGCTACGAAAGCGGAACGCGCGCTAGCTGCGTTCACCCATCATTTACATAGTCGTTGAGATTGGTGGTCTTCAGCACTGGTCAGCTCAGCAAGCCTACATGATTCCGTTAGAAAAAGCGTTTAGCAGATTGGGAGGGCAGAGTTTAAAGGCAGTTGGCACGATGGTTTTCTAATTCGCAGTACGGAGCTATGTAGTGGGAAATGGCGAAAGAACGGAGTGAAACGGTCAAAATCCGGCGAAGAAAAAGCCTCCGTTCTCAGTGACTTGTAAATCGATTTCGGACGAGTTTCCCGTACGCATCTTGCCAATCACCGCTACCGAAGATACGGCTGCATATTTGTACCCATATATGCATGCAGCATCACCGCCGCTTCATACCAATCCCTTTGCTTCATAATTTGCTCAGCAAATGAATGAATACGAGCGTCAGAAACGGTCGTCCGTTTGTGGGCGGGCGGGCAAGGAAGGCGTTTGGGACGTAAAGTTGTTGCTCAATAGGGCGTTATAGAGGTACCCTCCTTGGAAAAGGCTTCACGCAGCGCCTGTCCGAGGTCACGGAATTCTGTTAAGCCAGTTGTACAAATCCTACACCTGTATAGCGATTTATCGTGCCAACTGCCTTTAAATGAGTGTCCAAAGACGCGTCAGTCGGTATAAGTCTCATTTCAGACTTCCATCAACCATCCTTTCCTGGTTAGCAAGAGCGAAACGTAAATCGGAATTGAGCGGTGACGGTGACGAGGATTCATGATCTGATTCGTAGGGCATCTACGATTCCAGGAAAAATGGAATAAGGCCAACAAGGCGAATGAAATGAAGAGATACACCCGAAGTGGGCAGGGCATATTTTGGATGGGCGGTGCTTGCCATAAAAATTCTTAACTGCTTCCCGGACATTTATAAAAGCGTTGATCAACTGCAGAGGTCAGAGGAATACTTGGCATTATGCGGTTACTTCAACTCATAGAATATAGCGCACCGCGAAAATGTGCCCGTCCAGCGAAACAGGGTCGTGTCACAAATGGAGCTGAGCCACGTGAGCCGGCGCTCCGACTGGTTTTGTAATAGAAGGATGTCTTCACCGTTGATTAATCAAGTGGGATGCGGCACGCATTCTACTTCCATTCAGAATCGTAGTGGCTTATTGAATGCGATGTGGCCTATACAATGACTTGCGGGGCCATCTGCAAGTCAGTGTTCTTATCCTCCTGAACAAATCTGGTACCAATATACGTTCCCCGGAGGATAGAAGGCTTGGTTGGCCTGGGCGGGTGTCGACCTGGGATTTGAACCCAGGACCGCAAGGGTGGTAAGCGCGCCACTTGTCACTAGACCTCCGTCTCTGAGTTTTGTAATATGGTGAAAAACCTGTAACTTGTCTTACTCCGTGGAGCGAAGATTCTTTAGGCGCTACGTTGACTCCACTGGGTGGGGTGCGGCTTACCGCCCGCAGTCTAAAGACGAAATCCGGGATTGGCCCTCTCCCAGGCCAACCAGACATTTCATCGCTCCAGGCTGGTACATTGGTACCACTCTTCTCTGGGAGGATAAAACGCTGACTTGTACACAGGTTAACCCCCGCAAATGACGTTCGTCATTTATTTAACGGCTGCGCTCTGGTAGGATAGTTTCATTCCGAGACACTTGTAACCCAGTTTTTATCCACCTTCAGACGAAATGACGGATGTCTCAAATTGAAGTATCTCACAAGTAACCATCCTACGCCATGCCCAAATGAAGTACGCAGCCTTGCCTACAGCCCGGGAAGTAGTGTAAATATGTCACGTCACACTAAACCCCACGATTCTGAATGGGAGTAAAGATCAATTTGGAAAACCTCAATTTATTGTTTCTGTTGGTTTAGGTCAATTGCTTACATGGGGTACACATGGAACAATGAATTCAATCAGAATGGGGTTTTGATTGCTGTGTTGTGTTACGGTGGTCATTTGGTAATGACAGGTAATTTGTTAGCTGGAAATTATTCTATGGATTTTATTAAGTGCGTGGAACATGATGACGATATAGCCTTTTCAGATCATTTGACTGCTGATAACCTTCTCACCTTTCTTCTATATCAGATACAACTGGGAGAGAATATTTATGTAAGTACGGTAGTCTGATTCTGGTGTCACCCTCCTTCAAGTGTACCTGAAAATGTAGGATAGACGATATATTCGTCCACAGCTTTGAGCATAAGGAGTTTTTCGATTCAAAAGGAGTGAAAGCCAGTTTCATCTGTTTTTCTGTTGTAGCTGGTTTCTGTTTTTTTTTCTCATGTTCGCTTGATTTTCGACGATGTTTCAATTGCTTTCGTTCCAGTGGGCAGCTTTCGTGGTGGCTGGCATCATGGACTGCGTCGGTGCATCAAGAAAAGTGAATGTTTGATTTTTTTTCAACATCCTGCATGTCGACCCATTTTTGCTTCCCCCCTGTTTGGGTGTTTCTTTGTCCGGCGCATGCATTGCTTACAGTGCGCAGGGACACGAAATTGACGTCTCTCCGTCATTTTCATGTTCTTACTTCATTTTGCTGTTTATTTTATTTATGGAAATTTCGAATTACTTAATGAGAATTCCGAAACATTTCTACCCAAACCTAGGCGATGAGGTTACCAAGGGTCGTGGTCATGAATACCTGGAACGGAACCCATTTTTCGCTTTAATGCCAAACCGGGGACCTTTTGAATCCAAATCGATGTACTTTTACGCACTTGCTTGTTTAGCGTTCTAATTACTGATATTCTTTTTGGCGTAAGTGCTAATCAGTACCAGATTTTTCTATCGCCGTCTTGACCTGCTTTTTTCACCGACTTTGCCTGAAGCCTTTGTTTAAGGACAATCGAGAGTCTTGGTCACTTGGCATCGTTTTGGCGCGGATATTAAAACCCGGTTTCATCATTCTCAGGAAGGAGTTCTGCTCCCCTAAGAAGGCGCTGCGCAGCGCCATTCTCAAGGAAAGTACCCCTATAAGGGCCCTATCAAGCTACAACATACCCACGCGCCGCCCGCCCACAAATGGACGACCGTTCCTGACGCTCGTATTGATTCATTTGCTAAGCAAATTATGAAGCGAAGGGATTGGTATGAAGCGGCCGTGATGCTGCATGGATATATGAGCACACTATCTTCGGTAGCGGTTATTGGCAAAACACGGGAAACTCGTCCGAAATCGATTTACAAGTCACTGAGAACGGAGGCTTTTTCTTCGCAGGATTTTGACCGTTTCACTCCGTTCTTTCGCCATTTTCCCACTATATAGCGCCCTGCTAGCATTTTAGGCCGAGTACCAAATTATCGTGCCAACTGCCTTTGAAGGCTATACATAGTATCAGAAATAAGCACAAAAGCGAGAGTGAAATAAAAAAAACAATGGGGTTTTCACCTCAGCTTTGAAGAGAAGACTGTTCCGTTCGTGCAGAGTTTGGTGCCCCCACACCGGAGCTGCTTCCCTCACAGAGCTTGTGGCTAGCATCTGCAGTCATGTTCGCCACGGATGATGAGGCGCGTCGCGGCGGCATTGGCGCGGCTCGAACTCGTTTTTTCCTTTCCTTTTTTTTGGCAAGCGACTAGAGTTATCGCACCGTTTGTATCCAGTTGCTCTCCACCAGTGCTTGTCACTTATTCGCTTCAGCAACTGATCAACAGTGAGTTTGGTGGCGCGACAAACGCAGCCGGATACGCCCCATCATCGCAGACACGCCCCATCATCGAACCTGACGTGTACTGTCAGCATAAAAATGGCTGTGAAGGATAGCGGAGTAGAACTATATTCATTTCATTTTCGCCAGCGTGCGTGACACGTCTGGAGATGACGCAACTCTACTCATGAGATCTAATCCTTGTGAGCGACGTCCTAACAAGTAACTAGTCATGCGACTGGAATGAAAAAAACGATTGCTGCCTCCTAGTAAAGTTGCACCGTGTCGTGGTCGTTATTGTTTTTTATTTTTGCTTCTTGGTAAAGGAATGCATATAATGCAACGTATATTGCTGGGAAACAGTTTTTGATAGATGGACCTCTCGAAAGAATTCACAAACATGGCATATAGGGTTCTTTGGCCCGCGTCGCGATACAAACGTACCTCAAGTCACCAAAATCGCTAGAAATCGCTGCCTCCAGAAGTTGTTTGACCTCTTTTATACGAATATCACATCTGCATGGGGTGCCAATGGAATTATGTTTGGGGGAAAGGGGGACACGTTAAAGCTGATCTGCACCCTTTGTCCAAATTGTGATCTCTTCTCCTGCTAAGGCTGAGCCTCATCAAAGAGGCAAGCAAACAGAAAGGGTACTGTCCCGTCTCGTCATCTATCCCTAACTGCCCTGGCGTATCGCTCGGCACGAAACAGCCAGGATACGCTCCACACGCCAGGGCACATTAGGGTTGGGGACTTTGGTCCCGTACGACCCCTGCCACTAGAGGGTGGCTTGGTACGACCCCTCCCCTACTAGTCCCCTCCTCTGAGACGATCAAGCTGTCGAGCCGAAGGATATATAGCACATGTAAAACGAGAAAAACCGCCAGGAAAATACGACTCTCCCCTCTTCCATCCTACATACCACTTTCTTGGATTTTCCAAACTTCTTACCATCTCTTCCTACATCTTCCTGAATTTCTCGAAAATTTCCTTACACTTTCCCGAAAACTTTGATGTAGGCCGAGGGGAGGAGGGTATATAACACATGTGAAACAGGAAATGCCACAAAAGGTCTGCAACCTCTCACCTCTTTGAGAAATCATCGGAAGAGGGAAATATGTACGACCTCTTCCAAAAACGACCGAATAAGATCTCCTTCATAGCGTCGTGAAACAAGAAAAGTCAACTATCAAAAAAATGTTCTCAGTCTAAATGCAACCTCCCCACTCCCCCAGCAACAAAAAACGACCCTCCTTGTTCGGGATCCCCATTTTTCTAAATACTAAAATTGTCTAGGGGGAGGGGGTCGATCAAATTACTCCTAGGACAAGTTTTTAGCCGAATGTGCCCACCGAGGAAAAGTCGGTGGAAAAACTGCTCTGATTTCAAAAGATTGCAGCAGTGAACGTTGAAAAATTCCCTTTCGTTATTGCGCATTGCTCGGCGCTTATTTTTTCGCATATAAAAAGAACCGTAGTGTTGAGGGACGTTACTCAGGAAACAGCTGTTGCGTCACACTTCGTGATTTTTTGGATTTGTTTGGAAACTGTTACTTTTTCTCAACATTGAGGCTCGTTGTCGCCAATGATTGAAGGGAGTGAACACAATGATTGGAGGCGGGCGATTGTCGGCAACGTCATTGGTGGGAGGGCTGAGGGTTGTGGCCAAACAACCTCTCAACCATTCCACCGATTACGCTGGCGACATTCCTCTAGCAATCGTGCACACAGCCTCCAAGTTGTTCAACGAGCTTGTTTGGTTTAATGTCAATTTTCTAATATATGTCAGCCTAGGTGTTTGAATACATGCATCGCAAGCCAGCTATGGCCTTGGATGGAACGGAAAAGCCCGCTTTACGGGGCACTGTGCGGTTTGATGACGTCTACTTTACCTATCCTACTCGTCCGAACAACCTCGTTTTGAAGGTGATCTATTTTTACAGCAATCGAGTTTGTTGTCACTGTTATCACCCACCCTTCATAACCGGAAGGACATTTCAGGGTTTGTCTTTGATCATCCCGGCTGGTTCCATTGTGGCTCTTGTGGGTCCAAGTGGTGGTGGTAAATCATCTATAGTATCTTTACTGCAACACATGTACGAACCGGACAGTGGGTCGATAACTATTGACGGTATCCCTATAAAGCAAATTGATCACGAGTATTATCATGAGAATGTGAGCGTTTTAGAAACTGTTGAATTTTTCTTTACGCAAACATTCCATTCTTGTCGCTAGTTCAGCGTTGGTTGCAGTCTTATAGGATGAAGTGCAATCCTCATCATTACGATCTGTCGGGGCGGCACAGCCGCGCTGCACTGTGACGCGACAGCGGCTGCGGCTCGGTGACGGTGAATCAGCTGATTTCGATGGAATTCGGCTGCAAATTCCCACTTTTTCAGCTCTTCAAGCTTCTAAAGTGGAAGGTGAGTTATTCTGAACAATTTTGAATTGTACTGGCTCTGATTTCCTTTATTTTTATGTCGATTATTATGCTCTTTTCCTTGTATTTTGCCTTATTTCAGGCATTTATTCAAATGGCTTGCATTCTTTCAGAGTCAGTACAATTTAAAATTGCTCAAAATAACTCACCTTCCACTTTCGAAGCTTGAAGAGTTGAAAAAGTGGGAATTCGCAGCCGAATTCCATGGAAATCAGCTGATTCGCCGTCACCGAGCCGCAGCCGCTGTCGCGTCACATTGCAGCGCGGCTGTGCCGCCCCGACAGTCCGTAATGATGAGGACTGTAAGGTGTTATGGCGCGGTTTGCCGACGGCGAGAGCGTGGGGGGGGGGTGGCAGTTTGCTGTCTCGCTGCTTCACTAGTTTCAAATATCAGAAATGTCACTTTGGTGAAATCAGTGATATTTGTTGACTTTTTTATGTTTGACGGTATAGCGTTGGGGGCTGAAAAATTGTGCCACCTTGGCCAGGGAGCTGAAGGAACCTCAGTAAGGGTGATGCGATAACTCTTGAACGCATTTCCGCATCGAATACGCAGGTGATCAGTGTCTTTCGCTTCCTAGAGCTCATTTCCCCTCCTACATCTATGGCGTGTCACGGCGTGGCATGTACGAGGGGTGTTTAATGTATTCCCAGTGCATGTATGGAGGAAAAAGCAGAATTTTCTGAATAAAATTTATTTTTTAGTGTAGCACCCCATGACCCCAATACACTTGCTTGCTGCAGGGAACAAATCTTTCAATACCTTCTGAAAATATCCTTCTTCCTTGTCCACAGAATGTGCGTTACTTGCTGTCTTCAGCCTTTCATTGTCAACGCTTTCCGGGTGTGTAGCAATAGAACCGTCCAGTGGAGCTTGTGGGCGCGGCCTGCGACATGCTTGCGGGGAGAAGACGAATAATGCATCTGGCCGTTTAAATAGGGATATTGAAGGGACGGTAAGATTGATATCGCCCAGGATCGAGTCTTGTGTTCAGTTACGGTTAAGTTTTTAGTTTTTTCTTTGTTTTTTCCATAGAGAATGAAAAGTTCATTAGAGCATTAACTTCATTAGGGTCTTTAACATTTGCTGTGGTAAGTCACAGCAAATGTTAAAGACCCTAATGAAGTTTACAGCAGCTCACAGGAAAACTAGACCATTCATCTATCAAGTGTTGGCGCTGACGACTGCGCGAATCATGTGAACCACATAAACATAGGGAGAATAACAGCCTTATTTGCTTTCTTTTGTACTTCTTTATTTCTTGGAGTTGCGTCTTTGGATCCGACAAGCAACTTTGTGCAAATATTATCGAGAGAAACCTCGTTTGACTTTCAATTATTGATGAAATCTGGTAAACGTTGCGGATGTACGCTGTAGTAAATCAATTGCTCCAATCGCAAAGCTATCGGCTAGCAAATGCACGTCCGTGAGCTGCTGCGTCATTCGCCGCGCGACGCGCCGCGTGCGGCGGGCGCTGCCCCGGACGATTCTGTTGGACTTCTCCCACGCTTTCCACGGAAGTCTTTTCTTAGGTTGGGAAGCAAGAAATAATTACTGGTCATTTTCTCAATTTTCGTTTCATTCCTCTGAAGTTTTAATCGGTAATCATTTTCTCAACATTGTGCATAGGTCATTCTGGTCACTTTGAAAGGACCACGTACCGTGGCGGATCTGAGTTGTACACTCGGAATCCCTGAGATGAGGTAGGCGTGGTTGCGTACTCCAGCTGAACATGGCGGCGGCAAAGCATATCGTGAGATATTATCATTTTGAGGCAGTTGTAATCAAGTTGTTGGTCAACATCGAACAAGATGACAGTTGTCTTAATGTGATACATCCCACGAGTAACCCGTCCTAGACCATGGCTCAAATGCCACGCCCACTCCGCCTCAGGGATAAGGAGTGTACTTCTGATCATTTTTTTTTCAGGTAGTGTTAGTGGCACAGGAACCAGTTCTGTACAATGGAAGTATTAAAGATAACATCCTTTATGGGTGTGAGTGGGCTACCGAGACCGATATGCTGGAGGCCGCTGAAATGGCCAATGTGCACGGTTTCGTTATGGAGTTGGAAAAGAAATACGACACCTTGTGTGGTGATCGAGGCGTACAGATGTCGGGTAGGTTTGGAGAACGGATCACTTTGAAACTCTGTAGAGCGGATCCCTTGTAGCGATTGTAGAGCGGAAGCGGTTTGGCAAACTTCGAGAGAGGATACAGTTTCCATATACATATAGTAAAGATCTCCAAAGAGTACGAGATCTCATCTAACTAAAAAACCATTTTCGAATGCAAAGTGGTGCCTTTGATGGTGAACGCTGTCCACACAATGCTGCCCTTCTATTCAACCTCTCTTATGTATCGTCCAGAATTGGAACAGACTCATGCAAAAAAGGAAGTGGAACAAACTCACAATCTTGTGTGCTAAAGCTGAGAGAAATCGTGAATACCCAAAACTTCTGTTCACAACATACTATAATACTATAATAAATGGCCCAGTATTCATGAAATACCGGTCCTCATTTTGGTGAACATAACCCTAGTTCAGCTATGAGGTGTGGTAGCCGGCAGTTTTCTCCCATGACCAGTTTCACGATCTCAGTCAAAATTTTCTATCTCAGGTGGTCAGAAACAACGTATAGCAATCGCTCGCGCATTGGTACGAAAACCTTGTGTGCTGATTCTTGACGAAGCCACCAGTGCTCTCGATGCTGAGTCGGAAGCTCAAGTCCAAGAGGCAATCAATCGGTGCGTTGACTTGCCATCACTGGTGTGAAAGCCAATGCAAAATATGCTGTTTCATGGATGTCCCCATATTTTGGAAAACAAAATTGCTAGTCATCAATCAAGTTCTTTCTTAAAGGCAAAGCTCATGATCATTAGCCGTCACAGATAGTGGATTAGGAGTTTGCATATAGACAACAAGGTGCTCATTAAACTCGATAGTGGATAAAAAAGCATAGAAGAACATGCCACCTGCCCCAGATAGAACCCCATGTCGATACCAGTTCATACGTGCTCCAATGAACTCCATCTCCAACACTACGCCCTCATCCGCACAGCTGATTCCCCGATAAGAACTCTACGACCGTACAAGTGACGATTTTCATGCTTTTTCGTCCTGCAGCTTCGTTTTTCACTGAAAGGCGGGCCTTGAAGGCGGAGTCTGGAGGCGGAGTCACTGGAAAAAAGGAGGCGTCACTGAACCTGTTATTGCGCTATAGCGCCCCTCTCTTACAATTTTTGCCGCGGAACCGGTACGAGGTTTTACGCGGACCTCGCTACCATCCCGACACCATGTCCGACTTATACCTGATCGCGGACCGTGCCTTTAAGAGGCACTTGATTCCCATTCAAAGTCGCGGTCGTTCTTGGCAGGCTAGATTGCCGTTCCTATTTGAGCTCCATGTCATGTTATGTCAAAATGCTGAAACTGCAGAGGCCGATAAGGGTATAGGGCCAGGAAGCAATGTCTCTTGGAAAGCAGAAAACCGTCCACACCATTCGAAAGTTTCAATTTCTACCTCATAGACAAAGCTAACATAGGATGCCTTTCTGAGTTATTTTGGAAGCTTACTGAAGCAGTTTATTAAAGGAGGTCCACAGCAAAGAAAGAGGAATAGGTAGAGCTTGCGGAATCGAAAGAGGTTCAAAAGCTTGATGCATATGTTGTGCTTACAGTCACACCTTACTTGTTATCATTACCTTGTGACCTTGTGCATTACTACCTTGTGAAGAGGCAACTGACCGTAACATACTCATTTCTCAATTTAACAATTTTTTCCAAAAAGTCGTAATGCGGGCTGATCGTTTCGGGACAAATTGGCCATCCGAGATGAGGTGTATACTATCTGATGTGCCTTTGGAAAGTGACTAAAATTCCTCTAACGCAACCTGTCGGAAATCCGCAAGACTGAGACTAAAAGTTGTCTGCTGCACTGATAAGTAACACTGCAGTCATTTATCATGGGAATATCGTTCGCATTCCAGCGTCGACGCTTATTTGAGCGGCAGTGACGCTGAAAATTCGAGGTTGTGCAGGACGTCCCAAGCATTTTTCCGCCACTCGACTAGATTCCCAGTGGGCATTTGAGCATGTTCGCTGATGTCCAATCATCCTCCCAATCCTCGTCTGTAGCTGACGGTTCTGATCACAAATAGAATACTCATTTTTGGCGGTCATGCCATTTGGCGTCAGCTCAGCAACGGAACATATCGTAATGGATAATGCCGCCGAAACTAACGATAGAAGTGTCCTCCAAGAGTCCTCCAGCGGGTGCAATTCCGACTCACGAGTAAGAATCAACCGGTCGCCATGGCTGTCCAGAAGGAGAAGTGCATTTTGTGTGGATCATTCCGCAAACTCCTAAAGTTGGTCTGAAATCGGCACCTTCCCTGTGATGAGTGCTGTCCCGTGGGCGTGCTCCACGTGTTCTGTTCTCCAATGACGGCTTCTGGCCAGAGAATGACGGCCAGAAAATAACGCGGAGGCGATTAAATTTCAATGGAAACTTCATCGCTTGAACATAACGTATAAGGGAGATTCACACGGCATCGAAAACCAGAAGGTTCTATGTTTCGAATGAGCGCGACAGGTACGCTGTAGCTTAGTAACAGCGAAAATTCGCCCGTCGCGGAAAATCACAAAAATAACGCGGGAATTCCACGCGAACGCGAGTTTTTTTTTGCTTTTGGAAGGTTATAACTTCGCAGTACATAATGCAGAATGGAGAACTACATGGCGTAGGGGGGATAGAATGTTTTCTCTTTCTAACAAGCCCAACATCTTTTTGTAGCTTAAAAAATCGCCTGTCACTGATTTCCATTTCTAACTCAGCTTCAGCTGCAGCATAAGGATCCCACTGCAAAGCCCTCATTTCCATCTAGGAAGCTCGGTAGGCCTCCCTTACATCTCCTCCTCCAAAGTGAATAGGAACTGCGTGCAGAGGTGCTAATCACATCTCCATGGAATGCGCCATGTACTCGTCTTTATTCCCGAACGTGTCATCCCGACTGTATTAACTGCTGATCTCTGCAAATACGACCCTCTCCCCTGCCGTGAGAGCCAGATGCGACCCCCCTCCCCACCTTTCGCGGTTTTCGCGACGTAGGCTTGACTCTGGTCTCCTGTCTGTTTGCGACTTTCCCGTCGCACAAAGTCCCACTTCGCCATTAGAAAGTACTCATCGTGTGCTTCGACAAATGCGACGCGAACTTCATCTCCGTAGCTCGCGTCGCACTTGTCAAGCACGTGAACCTCCGTCCCTCCTTACGTTCTGTAGCAATGTTTGGCCTTAGCAATGCTGATCATTTCGATCATCCTGGATACAGTAGCCTGTAAAGTTTTCTTCTCAAAATGTCAAGGGCAACTGGTGCTGCTCCAGTGTAAACTTTGTTGAATAAGCTGCGACGTGTACCTTTTATAGTTCCTTGCTGAGGTTGTTGCAATCCCCCCAAACCCCTACGTATTTGGCTGTAAGCTTATTCGTAGTACAAAATTCAAGGTTCGTACATTGTGTAGAAACTCAACTCCTCTCTTAAGATGTTCTGGCAAGCTAACTGTGCTAATAGTCGCTCATCGTCTTTCAACCGTAGAAAAAGCTGATACAATTGCTGTGATCCAAAAAGGAAGTGTTATTCAGGTGCGATCATTAATCCATCTTTCATTTTTTTTCTCTTACATTCATTACCTTATCATTCTTTTTTGCTAGATTGGTACGCATGAAAGTTTGATGGAAGAACCTGAAGGCCTCTACTACGCCCTGGTCTCAAAGCAGCTTCTAACGGCGATGAGCTGATTATGAAGTGTAGGCGAATCCGTGTAATTGTTTTCATTTCCGAATGTTTTGAAGGAAGTTAACGATTAAGTGTCGCGGATGGTGTCTGTTTATTTATGAACTACAGCTGTTAAGCTGTTAGCAATTCCAAAGAAGGAAGAAGCCCAACAGCTCCTGGCTTATAAATCGCTTTTTCGCATTTTCCAATATTGAATACCATCCAGTGCAAAGAAAAGAAAAACAAAAAACTTTGACGCAAAACTCTAACAAAAGAAACTTTTGAAAACCCTGCGCGCGAATTCAGGATCACGGTAGCGTGGATTTTTTTGGACGCCCATTCTTTGCACCGGACAATTGCATTGCTGGTGATTTGATCACGTTTTACCTTACCGTTGACCGTATATCCTCCTAACGAAGAAAATGTAAAAAAGGAGAGCAAAACGCCTATGCACGACTGTGGTCGGCAAAAATGGCTATGCAAGTCCGATTTATGCTGCCGTCCCAACAAACAATAACTGAGCGGCCCTGCGTCAGATATGGAGAGGACATCTAGAAAGTGGGCGGTCCAACTGAGCGGAACTTTTGGAACTAGAACTTTCAGCGCCTGTAGCACTCTCCTCGCTCGCTGTGAAGTCGCGAAAATGGGAAAATATTTTAGCTTGAGGGCTGGGCTACCTGCATAAGAAACCACAGACCACAGATTACTTGAGCGCAGATCTGACTCTAAGCGCATCTTGTTACGCTCACTGTATCAGTTTCTTCTCTATGCAGACAAGCGAGATCGAGATTTTCGGGGAGTTTTTAGAGTTTCGTAAGCCGGATTCACTTCACCTTTCTTTCTTATGTTGCATTATCACTAGGGTACTGCATATGGATACCGATTCCGGTAGTGCTGACCGATTCCGCGATTGCAAGTCTCAGATAATGCGTGCAGAAACGGAAACGTAGGTGCTAGTCGAAAAAAGTAAAGAAAAAAGCACATGAAACGCAGCGCAGACATCCTAAATAAGACCCCAGACTCATTCCAGTAATTTTCATAGCTGACTTCGAGCAGTCGACTGGTGTGTGAAAATGCGGGAGCACTCAGAGCCGCACAATCAACGAAGGAGTGCATCTTCAAGATGAACTGTCGACCCACCTCCGATTTGCCGTGTATGGGGAGTACGGGTGCCCAGCTGCAGTAGCTCACTACATTCTCCACTCAAAAGTGCAGAGGAATGAGGGTGACGTTAGTGATCTCCAGACACCGTATCCATACTCCGCCCGCGCTACCGCATCAGCCAGCCGGTTCGCCATAGCCAAACGCGCTGTTTCTTTCCATCTCTCATCTCTAATTATTCTGTACCGCGAGGTACATGGTTCGCAGTTGGACCTTGGTCGATGCAAGTGCTGCACTCTTGAAAGAGCGCGAACGGAGTATGGAGATGGTGCCCTGGTATCACTACTCGTGAGCCCGATTCCTTTGCATTTCTGAGCGGATGAAATGGCACTGAAGCTGCGGACCCCTTCGCCTCGCACATGGAAATGACCGTCCCCGAAGGCGAGTGTACGGTTTGTATTCAAAGGCAGTTGGTAGGATAATTTGGTACTCTGTCTTAAAGGAAGAACCCGCGATTACTCGCCATCTCAGATGGTGGATTAGGGGGTTCCATATAGACGACAAGGGGTTGAGTAACTCGACTGTGAACAAAAAAGCACAAAAAACATGCCACCTGCCCTAGATAGAACCCCATTTCGATCCCAGTTTGTACGTGCCCAATCAACTCTTACGTGCCCAATCAACTCTATCTCCAAAACTACGCCCTCATATGCACGGCTGATTCACCGATAAGATTTCTACGATCGTACAAGTGGCGATTATCATGCTTTTTCGTCCTGCAATCTCATTTTTCACTGGAAGTCGGTCATTAGGGGCGGAGTCTGGAGGCGGAGTCACTGGAAAAAAGGAGGAGCCACTGAACCTATATTGCGCTACAGCGCCCCTCCCATAGAATTTTTTGCCGCGAAACCGGTACAAGGTTGTTCGTCGCGGACCACTCTAACCTCCTGACGCCATATTTTCAACTTCGATACCTGATCGCGGACCGTGCCTTTAACTAATAGGGGTGCCGGATAGTGGGAAAGTGGCGAAGAGGCTAAGTGTAACGGTCAAGAACATGCAAAACAGCCTTCAAAGCAGAAAGTCTGTACTACTCAGAAGGCGATTTTGGACGAGTTTCCCGTTGGCATCTTGCCAATAACCACTACTGTAGATACGGCTGCATATATGCACCCCTTCGCCTCATATTGTACTTCGCAAATCAAGCGATACGAGCATCAGGATCGATCGAACATTTGTGGACAGGCGGGCGCGGTGGGCATCCTGACGGGCTTGCTTATGGACGCCGAACTCTATCCCTTCAAGGCAGATTAGCCCCACACGACTTGGAGATTTATCGTGCCAACTGCCTTTGAGTCCAACTGCATGCAACGGTCCCGTGAACCCACCTGAAGTGCACCTCTGACTACAGTCCCCTCTTTCAAATGGTGAAGTGTAACACAATGCAGCTGCGGACCCTTTCTGGGACACGCCCAGGGAATCCACCCATAATTCAATCGCGAAATGTGTCTTTAACCCATTTCGAGCCGTGTGCTGGAACAGTGCATTCGCTCGCCCTTGTTTGGCCGCGTACTGCACATGCAGTCAGTTGCTGTGAGACGAGCCTTAAGGTATTTTAGGCCTTGTTTATTCCTTTCGGACGCGCTTTTCATTATAAGACGCGCTACACAGCCCTTGTTTAGGGACTCGACACTTTCATCACTAGCTATTGACTCTATACGGAGGAGGGGGGCAAAAAAGTCACTTCGACCGAGTCACATATCAGCAAAGTTTTCGCAGCCCAGACAGAGGACGTGGATACGAGTACCAGGGCGGAAGATACCCAAGATGTTCCTCGATAAGCAGGAGCTGGCTCTCGCCCATCACCTTCATGTACACCAAAATATGAAGTCATCTCCAGTCGCAGCCTGACTGGAGAAGACCTTTGGAATTCATGTCACCTCCAAACAGCTGCGAAACTTCTAGTATGGAGTCACCCATGGATAGCTACCTGGAGACCAGTACTCTCGATCTGGAAGACCTCCAACATCGAGCAGCTCCGACAACGTCGCTACGGTCTAGGACATCATCTTCACCACAGTCGCCAAGGCGCGGGTTGATGGTATGGACCGGACGTACCTGGAATGGAAAGACCATATTCTTCGTGGACCCCGGACTGAAGGTGAGCGCTGGCGGTTACATCGAGCAACTCGAGAAGAATATCCTCCCTACATGTCGTCGCCCGTACCTTCTTGGAAACTTTGTACTGCTACAGGTTTGGGTGCCACCACATGGAATCGAAGGGCGTTGGAAAAACTCCCTACTTGGAATGGAAGGGCGTTGAGTACCTGAAGAAGATGGAATATCTAAGCAGGTCACCTGAACTAAACCCCCTCAATTACCTGGTTCGGGCGGAGTTCAATAGGGTGGTCTACAGTGGCGGAGAAATCAACGATCTCGCTGAACTCAGGTACCCACTCACGGTCGCGTGGCAGAATCTCTCGATGGCGCTCCTGCTGTTGAATATGGTGGTAGAAATGTTTGGTCAGAAACTAATAGATTAGAATCTAATAAAGTGTAACTGATAGCGCCTCGAAAGTCAAGGAAGAAAAGTGTCTTTTTTATTTTTCAGTCTTCTATTTTGACCAAGTTAGCATCCCGTTGAACTTGTACTTTTCTTATTTTTAGATTTCGTACGTTCTGGTGGTCGCTGAATGGAGAATGGTTCAATGGGCCGTCTTTACAGAAAATATCAATTATTTTTGCCTTATTGACAAATCTGTTCGAGCAATACGATGATATAGAGCTGTTCTTCCGGGATCACAAGATGTCAGAATGTCTAAAAATGGGTCGAAAGGGTGTTCAGAAACGAGTGGTACTCCAGCTTTGTTGATAATGGCATTTTTATTTAATATCACCGAAAGCAGTCGCGTCGCAATCAGTCGGTCCCCACTTGTGTTTTCATCACTGGCTGTTTTCTTCCTGAATCACTCACTGCCCATTGGTAGAGCAAGGCAGCCGGAGGCGGGCCATCGCGCCTTCCTAACGCCGTCCCCAACAAGGCGCATCACTGGTAGGGTCAGTACACCTCCCCCACCCCTTTTTTTTAAGGGGGTTGTTACGACCCGCCCCTGCCCTCCCCCCCCCCCTGATTCCCTCCTCATTGGGCTGGAGTAGGAATACAACCCCCTCTCCACCGTTTCATAGGTCTTCCCCAACTTCCTACCACTTTTTCCGGAATTTCTCGGGAATTTTCCTATTTTTACCCAAAATTTTGCTGTCGAGCGGGGCGGGGACGTATACACATGGAACAGGGAAAACCAAGAAACCATTGAAAGTCAACGACCTCCCTCAGTAGCTTAGAAGGAAAATACGACCCCCCTCACTGAAACAAGGAAAAGTAACTATTGAAAATTTTTTCTCAGCCCATATATGACTCCCCCCTCTTCCAGCGATCAAATACGACCACCCTTGTTGGGCAATCCTTAAAAACGATGTGCCGTGGTCGTGGACTGATTGCGATGCTACATACCATACAAATCAGATGTTGACTAGAAAGAGAGAACTTATTTATTTATTTACTGCACTCTGGGTGCGCTCAAAACTTAGAAGATTATAATTAATTTATTGGTCAGGAGGGCTGCGGGCAAATTTTTTTCGAATGAGTCAAAGACTGTTTGGGGAGCGCTTGCGATTGCTATGCTTGCTGTCGTTGAAGTGCTCTCGTTGCTCAGGAGTTTTTCTTTTATTTATTTCAGCCAGAATGTTAGGGGATTCTTTGTAGGGTTTTAAAGTACAATTTGTAATTGCTCAGTACTAAAGTGCATAATATCATGATATCCATTGTCCTCTCGCGTTTGGATCGTTATTTGGTTTCAATGGAATAAATATTAAGATCGCACCCGTAACCGTCACGACAACACTTGGCTACGGTAAAGAATTGTCCCAATAATGCTACGAATGCACTCTGGTTTTCTTTCAGCAGTCATTTTTTGGGGACTTCAACTTGAAGATAGTTCCCGCGATGAAGTGCCATGTTCAATTATGAAACACCAGTTTGACTGACGCGCACTACTGCGCGTCCAACTATGGTACTGATTACTGACAGTATTTCTGTGCTGACCACTAACACTTGGCTTAATTCCGTTTCGAAATACGGCCCATTTCATCATATTTCACCTTTTTAATGAACATTTGCCAATGTCTGATGCTTATCACATTTCTAAAAACACCCACCATTCGCTGGAAATAGGACAGCTCAGCGGTTGAAAGAATTTTGATGGTAACAATATCGAGATCATAGTGAAATGTCCTTCACCTAGTACTCCCGTTGAGCAGCTTTTACGTATCAGTCTGTTGATGGCTCTTATCATTCCTCAGTGGCCAGCAACTCCAGGCTTTTACTTTTGTTGGGACTCGAGAGTTCAGCGCTCGGCTCAATTATGACTATCGCTTAAGGATAGAAAGTGCCGTTCGGCAGCGACAGTGGCGAGGGAAGGGTGGACGATCTAGCGTCACCAGCGTACGCTAGCGTAACGAGGGAAAGGAAAGCATAGTATCGATTTAGCGTATTCAGGTCTATGTAGTATGTATATGTATATATGTATGTTCTAGGTAATACATAGGGTTTGGGTTTTCACAAGGATTTGGCGACCTAGGCTCCGCCCCCTTGACCACGCCCACTTGCTTTTTGCGGAATTTTGATATTTTTTTCAAAATTTTTGCATTTTTGGACTGCTACATGAAGCCCCGCCCACTGTGAGAGGCTCCGCCCACTCCGAATAAACAAACTGCCTGATTTATTTGTTCCGATGACGGACGAGACTCTAGATACAAGCTCAAAACCCACTAGAGAAAACCTAAACCCTTTGTAAATCCATACGCCTATATGTATATTACTTATTAGGTCATCCCATTCCGAGACATACAAAGGAATGGCAGAAAAGCAAAGGGGAAAGGACAGCGGGCTACCATACCATTCGGAAGCTAGTACCTAGTTGAATGTAATGTTCTCGAAATACAAGGTGGAAGATTTGGTTCAGGAGCCCGAAGAAGGAAGAAAGGAAAAAATTTGTTGTCGTGGATGGTCCCATAATGTTCATCCTGCACAAGAAAAAAGGGTGGATGAAGTCAAGCTGAATGTCTGATCCCAGAGCCTGGACCTTTGTCGAGCTTCCCCGCGAGACTGACATCCCTGCTGCAACTGCTGCCCGAGTTATGTCCGATAAACTGAGGATGGTCAAGAGGGTGTGCGCATGGGTACCTAATTTTCTTGTAGAAGCACGAACGCAGTACCGATTCTATGCCTCTAGCAGTAATGTTCTCAGCATAAATGTCATTCACGACTGTGAAAACGCACCCCGGCCCTAGATGAAATATGGGTGGTCTTGGACCGAGCCAAAACTCACAATCGTCAATTTTGTATGAATGCAGATGAGAAGCCGCCCGAGTTCTACCATGAGGAGTTACGTGGGCGCAAGTGGATGATCATCATAGCGAAGGATTCCCACACTGTGGCTTTCAGGCGGCTCTACAGAGAATAAAATCGTCGCTGTCGGTGTATATTGCCTGTTCCTCGGCAATCAGATCGACAAATGGATGATACCACACAACTACAAGAAGGCCACCGTTGCTCGTCATAGTGCCAGACCCCGAGTAACTGTATTGTAGGGCAGTGCTGGGACACAAACAATACTGAGACCTGGGTTCAATCGCCCCATTCGCCCAACATAAAGCCGTTCGATTCCAACTGTTCTGGTCAGTCGAGGGTACTCTCCGACGGCAAACGCTACAATGTTTTGTCATTCGCCGAAATTGGCAACAGCAATTTACTCGCACTTGTTGAAAAATCGAAGGTACCAGAGGTCCAAAGGCTTTCGGGGCACTGGGAGCGGGTCATTGGTGAAGGAGGGATCTACTTAACTTGAAGCCAAAATATTACTTTTCTTTCAACTTTTCTCTTCGTTTTATATGAATAAGGTCTTCGGCACTTTTGAATTGATCTGTTATAACGTGCATGTACACAGTATACCATTTTCACTTTAAATTCACCACTATCCAAACCAAATTCACCACTTTTCAAATCAAATTCACCACTCTTTTTAGACCGGGCAGTTCACCAACCAGATCACGCCAGACACCACTGCGAGTTGCTCCCCGACGGTCACGCCCACTTGTCAGCGCGGAATGAAGGGTTTGTGGCGAGCTTCGAAATTTCATAATTTGTTCAACTTTCAATTTCACATCCACTCTTGCACAGCGGAGATAGTAGTACCCGCGCATTTGTGCAGCGGCAATGTAGCCTCCCCCCCCCTTTGCCACCCCATTTGCTTTTTGCGGAATTTCGACATTTTTTTGAAATTCGCACTTTTGAACTGCTCCATGAAGCCCGCCCACTGTGAGAGGCTCCGCCCACTTTGAAGAAGCCCGCCCACTTTTCAAAAATGGTGCAAATCGGCAGTATAGAGCCTTGGCTTGCATGGTTAGGGTATTGCTGGTCATTCGAAACAAACGTTTGCCTGATTTATTTGTTCCGAGTGACGGAAGTGTTCGGGGCCTCTTCGAAATGGGCGGAGCCTCTCACAGTGGGCGAGGCTTCATGGAGCAATCCGAAAATGCAAAAATTTTGAAAAAATATCAAAATTCCGCAAAAAGCAAATGGCTGTGGCTGAGGGGGCGGAGCCTAGATTGCCGGTGCATGAATGCGCGGGCACGAGTATCCTCGTTGTGCAAAGAGCGGATGTGAAATCAAAAAGTTGAAAAATCGATTGGAAAATTTCGAAGCTCGCAACATACCCTTTGAAGAATGGGCGGAGTTGGCCATGCGTCGATGTGCTGAAAATCTATGTCTGAGCTGAAAAGTAGGCGTGACTGCTCGGAAGGAGCTCGCAGTTTGCTCTGGCCGTGATCTGTTGGAAGTGCCCTTATCTGAAAAGAGCGGTTAAATTTGACCTTGAAATGTGGCCCTAATTTGTGTGAAAAATGGTTAATTGGTTTTTTGGCAAAACATGGTGAATCTGTTTTGAAAAGGGATTAATTTGATTTGAAAAGTGGTGAAAATTCAAAGTGAAAATTATAAATACCTTAAAACGCTAAATCGATACTTATGCTTCCCTTGCCCTCGCTACGCTAGCGTACGCTAGTATACTCTAGTGTTACGCTAGCGTACGCTGGTGACGCTAGATCGAATATCCATCCTTCCCTTGCCACTGCCGCTGCCGAAAACTGGGAAACGCTAGCCGCTACGCTCGTGTACCGCTGCCCCGCAAAGTGAAATCGGAGCCTGAGCCTTGCCCCTCTTGATTTTTGCTCATCACGGGTGGGCGCATGAAACTCATTCTGCAAGCAAAGTAGGGGAGGGCGAACTGGTTAAGTACTCCTCCTGTAAGCCTTTGTCTGGCGCTAATATCACAACTTATGTCTCATCACTGAAATCTCCCACCATGTTCCCTGACCACCTCTGAAGCACTTGCTGGAGGGCAGCTCTCCATTACAGTTACGACTCGTGCCTTATGATAGTGCTATGGGGGTTTCTTTTAACCCCCCAAAGGTCTGGCCTTTCGCCTGTTCCCATCCTCGCCTCTATCTCACTGCCTGGAAACACTCCTACCATCGCTGTGACGCATGTTGTGAGCTGATGATCCTCCTTTTAGAGGCTCCTTTTGGTATCTTATAAGCTTTTATCACTTCATGCCACCCACGAGTAATGTTCCCATCCTGCCCCCTATTCCTTTACTCCGTGGACCAACGTCGCTTATCCGTGCGTAAGACACACGTTATAAAAAGTTTATGACCTTCCCTTTGTGAGGCCTCTTATGGTATCTTATCGGCTGTTATCACTTCCTGCCACCCACCAATAATGTTCTCGTCTTGCCCCCTATCTTACTCTTTGGGAGCCACGTCCCACTGTTGCTTCCTGCCAGCCAATCAATATTTTTCTTGCCCAACCACCTACATCAACGCTACTAGATTTGGAGATTCCTATCGCTGTTCAGAAAGAAGGTTATGAAATTGCCGGTCAAAGCACACACACATTACAGACACACGCCAACATGCGGACACACACACAGGATTATATTTATAGTAGATTAGCTTATAAGTAATTCACCAAAGAAGAAGAAAAGCAGGGAAAGTTCTCAAGAACACAATTGCTCCCTGACAGTCACGTCTGTATGCAACTCCTGGCTAACAAATCGCTTTTTCGCATCTCCCAGTAGTAGATATCATTCGATGCAAAGAAAAGAATACAAAAAACAACAAAAACACGGACGAAAAACTCTCCGACAAAAAAATTCCAAAAACTCGGCGTTCGAATTTAGGGTTACGGTAGCGTGCATCTTTTAGTGCGTCTCGAGCTTTTGCACTACGAAAATTGCATCACTCGTGATTTTACGCGTTTTACCTTGCAAGATGGGTTGCAGTTGACTGTATGTGCTCCTAATGAATAAAATGTAATAAAGGAGAGCAGAATTATTATGGCACGAGCGCGGTCAGCAAAAAGGACATGCAATTCCGATTAATGCCCGCCGCCCCAACAAAGAACAACTGAGCGGCCCTCCGTCAGAGGGCATCTAGCAAGTGGGCGGTCCAACTGGGCGGGCGTTAGAACTAGAACTTTCAGCGGCTGTAGCTCGCTCCTCGCTCGCTGTGGAGTCGCGAGAGTGGGACAGTCTCTAGCTTGGGGGCTGTACTACTTGCACAAGGAAGACGACCATGTACTACTTGAGCGCGGGGCTGTCTTTAAAGACATCACACGGGATTGCCGCATGGACGGAGCCAGGGAAGCAAGTAGTTGGCATGCCCCTCTTCATCAACCCTCCTCCCATGCCACTGGAAGAGAAGTCACACACGTCGTGACGTCCACAAATACCCAATGACGCCATTTAGGCAGGCAGACGTTCAGACCAAAAATAGGAGGCAGGAAGGGTCACCATGGCGTTTCTTTCTTCCGCTCCCTGCCGGTATCGCACCTGTCTTCAAGAGCGTTAAATCCAAGATATCAGATAGTAGGTGGTATGGAAACTCTATTGGTAAGTGGCATGAAGTGATAACAACAGAACGTGTAGCGATAAGCTTGCACACGAAATTCACTACAACACTGACCGACACGATCCGACCGATACAGCTCTCAGTGTTCGAAGCATAGCTCATTTTAACTCGATCTCTTAACAGTGTCGACATCATTACCTGACCACTAAACTGGGTGGATTTGAAGTGCACGGTACAGAGATGTCATAGGCAGCAGCAATGGAGTTTTTCGTGCTGCTGCATGCGATAGGCGCATGCAGGGATAGAGCGTTTTTGACGCAGAAGGCGCGTGAAGGGGTGCTTCTTTCGGTCAATCCCAAGTGTTTCTCAGGTTATGAAAGTATGTCTCGAAGCCAACCTAGAGAAAAAAATACCGGGGCCCTCAGCTCAATGGCACAAATAGCCATTGAGCTGAGAGGTCAAAAGTGGCCCCGGTAGCGTAAGTGGTAACGCAACTGCCCGGTAAGCAGAAGATGCGGGTTCGAATCCCGTCCGTGGTCCGACTTTTGCCCACAACTCAGCATTCTTGTGATAACTTTCGGATCGCGCACTGCGGCGTTAAACAGCAGTTATCAAACAATAACAGCTTAAAAAAACCATGAAAGAAGAGGCTTTGGTAGTGGCCGCTAGTTGTGAGGTCCCGGAAGCTGCCCGGGATTCACTGATGGTATCGTATCATAGATATCGTACGCAGCAGTGTGCGTCGGCCAAACTGGTAAATTAGTCCAAGATTCATCTACGCTGTTGAGAAATCAGTCATGATGCGTCGCAGGGTATATTTTCTTCCAAACTGCTTTTCAAATATAAACATAGCACTCAGCATGAACATTATTTAGCGACATGGTGGAGTCGCTTCCAAAAGGAGACTGTCCGAGCTGCTGCTCAAAAAAGAGCTCGAGCATTGCGTTGTCCAAAATTCTACCGCTGCAGTAAACTGCTCGTGAAGTACCGACTTCACATCTACAAACTTTTAAACTTTTTTCACCCCAGGAAGGCACTTCCAGTTGCCTACATGGTGGAATTTTTACGAATAAAGAACTGC
>MU913021.1:0-15246 GCA_036418165.1 Cooperia oncophora
TGAGGACTAGACTACTTGACCAAGCAGGGACACCTACGGATTTCCTGAGTGCGTGGACTGTGTGTCTTTAAAGGCAGCGCCCGCGTTCATTTGATGTTCCTACGCCCTCCTTAGATATCGTAGCTTTGTCGACAAGGGTGGAGGATGTACTAATTTCGCAGCTCAAAACGAGAGGATGGCGCCAACCGCTTGTGATGAGGATACGGCCCCGCCCACCTGTCTGTCTGCCATAACTGCTTTGGCTTAGCCTTCAGAGCTGAGCCCTCTTCCAAAAATAATGAATTATTTAGCTCGTGTAATACGTGATCACTAGTGGAAAAAAGCAGAAAAAAATCATGGAAAATGCCCTATATAGAACCCTATGCTGGCCAGGTGGGCGGGGCGGCCGACTCTTCACTAGCGAACGGCGCTATCCTCTCGCCTTTTTGAGATGCAAAACTAGTACATACTGCATCCTCATAGGGAGGGCTATCCACAGAGGGCGCGAGAACATCAAATGAACGTGGACGCTGCCTTTAAGCTAACTTCATCCCAACCGTAGGCATTCAGTCAACAATAGAAGCCTTGTCCGCTTCAGGAAATTGTCCACTAGTTAGGTACTCAATTAGAAGCAGAAAATCTCACTTACACATCAGGAAATAGCGTTAAATTAACAGAACTGAGTTAGACTATCAGGGTTCGATTCAAGGGTTAAATCTTTGCAAGAACAAGCTCAGAGCGACCAAGTCGACAGCCACTGTTCACCCCTTGTCTCACTTTCACTTTCGGAAATTGAGGTCAAATTTTTATCGAGAGTATGCCCTCAGGAGTTGAGTTGATAACAAAGTTTGTCCTAAATAATAATTTGGTCCAAGAACACTAACATCACATCAGTTTGACATGGAGATTCCCCGAGCGCCAGAACATGTGACCCTGATCTTCGGATGGGCTGGAAGTTATTTTCACGAGTGTTTGACCCTTAAATACGGATGTCGCACTTGTTTAGAGCGGAACTCGATGATGTCTGCGCTACGGGCGCGTGAAAAATTTCTTTGTATCCCACACTTGTGGAGCGAACACCGGGCGTTTTCGCGCTCAGCAGATGATCTCCCTGCTTGAGAAGTTAACCTCGGGATAAATTTGTGCTGCTATCTAGCCGCGTGGAAAACCTTCAGAAAAACTCAGGCCCAGACTTCAAAAGTGGTTCAACTGATAGATAGTTGTAATTAGTTCCGGCTAATGCCCCGTCATAGCCAAAAGTAGACGAAGTCGACGTTCCCTGCTAACCACATCCCTCGGGCTATCTCAAAATATCACTTTTCTGTGGCATCGCTCAGGAAACGAGAAAACTATAATTAATTACCGATCAATCATCAACGAAGTATAATTGGAACAAATAAACAATATGCTGTGTAAATTTTCATGTGGTGGGTGCAGTTGTGAGGAGTTTCCTGACAACACGAACTCTTTTATATGTTGAGAGTTGAAATACTAGTATCGATCGCGATATCAAAGCTTCGCCTACCTCTAAAACTAGCTAATAACTTTTTAGACAAGGCAGACAAGGCGCAGCATCTGCCATACAGCATGTTCGCTGGCAGCATGATAGAAGCGTGTTAGGGAATCGAGTGTGGCTCGCGCAGCCCTTTTACTCTCTTTTTTTATTTGGCAAACGATAAAACCATACCATATGGTTTGTATCAACCGTTTTCCAGCAACTGTTGTCGCTCGCCCGTTTCAGCAACTGTTGGAGAACTAGCAGGCGTTGTGCCAAAACTAGCCTCACTGACAGCCGCCTCTATCGCGAAGAGGACTTTTAAGAAAAGCAAACCTACTGTAGTCTATGAAACGCCCCTTCTTTCCCTCTCGTTTCGGTTCTACCTTGAAAACTGTACAAAAACTCTTTTCGAATGCAGTTTATTGGGAAAAAGCCTTCAAATTCCTGAGATTGAGTCCTCGGTGTTCTCAGAAAAAAAGATCAGTAGAAAACGTACTCACATTCCTAAAATAATACAATGTTGTATTCGCAACAAAAGAGCGAAGAAGAATAGTTGCAGCTGAAAAACTCACCATATTGGAAGGAGGGAGGCCGTTCAAGCGAGAGGAAAAACGATGCTGAGGATTTCTCGGATATTGAGGGTAGCGAGGAGGTGGAGCCGGATGCAGTCCTCTTAGAAAGGGTGATGACTGCATAGGGTGAGGTCCCACAGCTGGCAGATAAGGGGGCTGCCCCAGCGCATGTGGGAAGGGCTGTTGCCCAACAGGATAGCTGGGAGGGCCATGGGAGGCTGTTACAATTAGGCGGAATACATTCTTAAAGCATCAGGTTCGTATGAGGTGTATCGGACCTCTCAGGTACTTTGCTCGGGAAGTGCCGCAGGAGTCTGGAACTACTGGTGAAAGAGCTTGATTGGGTTGGAAGGTTCGGGTTCCGTCTGCGGTCGATGGCTAGGACTTCGCGGTTTGTACAGCCCACATTCTGAGGAAGCTGGAGGATTGAGGTTTGCAGCAGGAGAGGGGGCAAAGAGCTAAGGGTTCGTTTTCTCCTTGATATAATGGTGCTCGACTGAAATTCTCCACTCCGTATGGGTTGAGGGATTCTTGCCAGGATGATGAGAGTATGCTATTGAAGCGTGAAGTACGGAAACAATTCTGAAGTAGTTGGAGTTATATAAAGGCTACCCTGAAGCAGCTATTCGTATGAGAACAGAGCGATAACATAATTTCGACAAAGAGAAACTAGAAAGGTGGTTGTCGCTGCGCGAACGACCGTTCAGCTATATAAGCAGCTTTTCAATGCTATGTTTTGTCTGGAAAAGCACTATGTGTCAGATACGCTTACAAAATATTGTCAGATATGGTAGGTGACACATGCGCAGCCTTGCGGCAGTGACTTCTATCATACCGTGCCATCAGCCACTTCACCAATGACTGCGAAACTGCTGCAAATGTGCACGTTAAATCGTTTGTTCATTCGAACCGAGAGCGCTGGATGCTTCGAAACTTGAGCCAGCTGGTCCCCTTTCTTGGTATGGTTCAAAAAACATGTGCTCTAACTTCCATTATGACCGTTGATCGGCCGAAGATGAACGGCTTTATAGTGAAGAACTACATATAACAAGCTTATAGATCGCTTCAATTACAACAGTAACTTGTAGCGTAAAGTACACTAGAGTGGTGGATATCGCGCACTGACACCCCTCCCGATCATTGCGGTGGGCGTGGTTGCGTACTTAAGTTGAACGCCGCATTGGCTAAGCTTTTCGTGAGATAATTTCACTTTGAGAACAAGGTGACAGTTGACTCGAATTGAAGTGCTCCCGGTTATCCATCTATATCTATGGTTCGAATGCCACGCCTACTCCTTCTCAGGGATAAGGGGTGTAAGTCCGTGCGACATCGCGATCGCCGTGAGCCGAATATTGAATACTATATACTGACACCAAACAGGACATTTTCAGTTGAAATCGATTGTTACTTTTGGAAAAGGTAATTTGGGAAGGATATCCCTAGAAATGTTGACCATAATCAGAAACAGTAAAGGGTGGATGATTGAGGAAATGGTGAAAGAATCAAATAAGAGCAGTTCACAGCAAACAACTGAAGAGAATTCTCTACTCTAGTAGAAGTTATTTCAGAAGGAAGTTCGTAAGAGGACGCTCAAGAAAGAAACTGTGCTCGATCGCGACAGAGAAATTCAGAGTGCAAAAGGATTCTCTTTTGCGATTCTTCTAGAATGAAGTGTCGAAAAATATGAATGCAACCTAATGGCACACCCCATTTTTGCTCTATTGCTTTAACTTCAATTTATTTGATTATTTGTTTGTTTATTCTGCGCCCAACGGACGCGCTATGATCAGTCAACTAATAGCGAGTGCGGTAACTAAAACAGGGCAGTGTTGACCAGGATAAGAAAGAAAAAAATGAACACAAACAAAAGCAGAAGGCTCCAACAGAGAAAACTGAGCGATAGCACTGAACTGGGTGAACCCGTAAGGCAGCGTTTAGACTTCGCGACGGCAGCTCTTCGTTCGCGCGTTCGATGCAATTAAAAGCGTGCGCATCGATCGCGCCGAACGCGCGACTGAGCCGCTGCCGTCGCGAAGTCTGAACGCTGTCAGATCTCAGAAATATACCAGATGAAAAAAATTGATAGCTGAAGGGCTCACTAGCCAAGAAGTGCGCTTTGATGTTGCATATGTTGTGCTTGTGGGAGGGAGAAAGGAGTACCATATAACCATAGGTATCAGGAGCATCGCATCACCACATGACCAATCTGACGAATGATAAGGATTAATTTAATCTTCGTTCCCATCCTATAGTTGTTTTTGAAATTGACAAAACTGTGTTTGTTTCCAAAGTTGTTGTGATCTTTCTTCACGAATAGTCTTCCCTTTTTGTAGTCTGTTCCATACATCTGTAATCCGCCTCGCACCATCTCCTCGATCATCCACTTATTACTTATTTTTTTGAGGGTCACATCTTATGGTGATGCCTTTTCACACTCTCAAGTTTGTTTTCAACTCACAGGGTACCACTTTAAATTTCATCGCGCGGCGATCGCGATGTCGCGAGGCCTTCTCTGATGGCGGGCTTATTTATCGAACTTATTTATTTATTTGTTTATTTATTTACTTGTACGTGTTCCGTGCAATCAAACAATCTCTGCTGGCCTACACCAAGCGAAGCACCAATCTGCTCTATCAATCAGCTCGAGATGTCAGACTGTGGTGGAGAGTTCCACTTGAAAGCATTGGTAGCAAAGTAAAAAACTCAAAGGCAACCGTCTTGTACACTAACTGGATCGCGCAAATCACTTCATAGGCCGCGCCGCATTCAATTATTCAGTACTGATGTGCCATCAAAAAGAGCCGCTCAAAACTAAATGACAAAAATTTACTCAACTTTTCTGGAACTGACATTACCTGTCGGTTCAGCCGTACCAGTTTTTCATGGGGATAGGAACTTCAAGTGTTTGCACTTACAAGACTTTGTCACATCTCCCCAAACTTGTCGAATTTTCCTATATCGTCCACGCCCTCCCAGCTTCACTCACCATCCATTTCCACTTATAATCGCAAAATCGCTCAGATTAAGGCATTTGGTATGATACCGACCCAAACGCCCACTGCCCTCCCGTCTACAAATGGACGAGCGTACCTGACGCTTGAATTGCTTTATTTGCCAAGTAAAATATGATGCTGCATGGATATATGAGTACACAGGTGCAGCCGTACCTACCGTAGCGGTTATTGGCAAGATGCCTACGGGAAACTCGTCCGAAATTGCTTTTTGAGTCATTGAGAACGGAGGCTTTTCTTCGCAGGTTTTTAATCGTTTCACTTCATTTTTCGCTATTTTTCTACTATATAGCGACCGCTAGTATTTCAGGCCTAGAGCCAAATTACTGTGCCAAATGCCTTCAAGCTTGCTGTGTGCAGTCGGAGCCATGGCTATTCGTGACGTTGCAATGACGAAATTCTCTTCGGAATCATAGCAGGAAGGGCTGCTGATTTGAAAGGGGCATCAATTAGCTGAAAAACTTCATACAGGGCAAACCTTAATTTAATCTTGAAATTCCATTTCCACTTAAAGAGTTTCAATTTAAAGTGGAACTAATTTAATTTAATTTCAATATTTCTCTGCTCTATTGTGAGTCAGAACATGTTTTGGAAACTTCTCTTATCTACAGAATATTCCTCCAGTAACGACGAATGATGTAGTCTATGGATGACTAATCGCATATTACGCCGGGGTGACTGGGAAATAGTTAGCTGATGACGAATCATACTTCTTACGAATCACACTGCTTAATTTCCTGAGTTTCCCCGTCTGAAGGTGGCGGCACAGCCCCTTTTGACAAGCCTTACTCAACAACCTGTCATTGGAATGCTTTAGAATTGAGTTTCTCCCTGAAAAAGCGTTGATATAAATTTAGCCGCTGTTCCAACACTTGATTTCTTTTAGTGTTCCTGGCTCGAGCAGGTAAGTTCTGAAAGGCTTTGTTAAGCTTTTGGGTCTGGAAAAACTCGCAATGGAAAACTCTCGACCCACTCCATATTACAAGTTTTGAAACGCCGCACTGTTGGAGTACAGGCAGCTCAAACCTACGCTGTACTCAGGTAGGTCTACGTCTAAGTCTAAATAAGCAGTCACCGTTTCACAGTATTTGGCTGCTGCTATCGCTTTGCATCTGGCAATATCTTTCTCAAAGGTATGAGGCAAGATAATGACTGACTGCTGGCAAGGAATAATGGCTGCTCTCTGGGTGATTGCCTTTCTGATTTAAGGCCCTATAAAGGAACATTTAGCCCGAAATTCCCCACAAAAAATTGATACCTTTTCTCAGCTCATTATAAATAGGGAGTAGAATACAGTAGAGAGTCAATTTACTTTGGTTCCTGTTAGTAGGTATAGCAGGTATTTAAATTTTTGCTGAACTTCTCCCTTTCTTTCTTCAAGGGTTGGCTGGCCTGTCTGCTTCCTGATTTTTGGAGTCTCTCTGGAATTCCATCAGGAATCGACCTAAGGCCGGTTAGCATCGGATAAGAGAAGAATGCAATTTTATAGTGATAGAACAAGTTTTAAGAGTTGTCATAGCAGGTTATGGAAATGATGTCGACGAGCTCATGACATATACTGCACATTACTTCAGTAAGTGTAATTTGTTATTTGAATGATCACATCACATCAATTGACTGCGCTGTTTTCTTATGCCATGCGTAATCCTAACTCTCATCTACATCGCACAAATCACAGTCACTGGAATTTATTCATTTTTTCTAAGACCTATATTTTCCGTCGGCCCAGTTCTGATTTTCGAAAAACGAAAAGGTTCTGGTTTCTGATTGTGGATATCATATTGTATTCAGTATTTATTTTGTGCAATTTGTGAACTGCCACGATAACGGATCTTATAATATGACTCAATCTAGTAAAGAGCTCAGCCCACTCCACTCAAAACCATGTGGTTTTTGAATAAAACTCGAGTAAGTGAACGAATGTGCAATGATCGATCTCTTCTGGGGTGCGCCATGCGTTCTACTCCCGTTCAGAACCGTAGAATGTGGCAGTAATGGCAGGTGATTAGTTGTTCGCTCGCGCAGTGTTGTTTCTTGCTAGCACAATTGGTCTGCGGGTTATGTCGTGTAGCTCGTCAGAGGAAAACGCCACTTTCACGCAGTTATTCTGGATATGTTTGCAAGTATTTTGTCCAATCCAGCAGCTAGAGTCCGCTCGTTGCGATGAAAAATTTTATTGAGTGCTCATTTGGCTACTACTTTACTTTCACACAGCGCAGTGAGCTAAACGTGGTTCCTTCGCCGTCGACGTCCTCAGAGAACCATCTGCAACAGCTAGGATTATGCATTACTCTAGAATAGTAAATTAAATCAATCGAGCACGGAAAATTAAATCTTTTTTTTCCCCATGGAAGCTCTGCGTTAGCTGATAGAGATAGTAAGCGAAGTTTGCAACAGAAAACTGAGGTTTCAGAAGGAAAACTACCCCAAAAATGCTCTCTGAAGCAGTTGGTGGTCACGGAGAATTGCCCAAGGGTGCTCTTCCAATAGGGCCTGGGACCAAAGGGACCACATATCGTTCAGTTTGGAGAGCGAAAGGAGGCGTCTTGCAACGGTTGCCTACTATCAAGCTGTGCTATAGCTTTTCGTTTATGGATACGACACTGCCTCTTTTTCAGTTGGACCCTCGCAGGCGTCGCCGCTCACGAGGTTGAGCCCTCGCATGGGCAACAAGGGGCGCAACCTCCGCTTCCTACCCACCATCTTCCTGGACTTTCCCAATTACCTGTTTATTCATGATTCCCCAAAAGTTCCTAGTTTAGCCTCAAAAAGAGCACCATCACTTGTGGTGGGTGTGGGGCGTATAGCGCACTTGAGAGAGGGAAAACCGAGAATATTTCGAAACTCCTAACATTTTTTTTTCTAGGGCAACTACGACCCTCCTGCCTCCCTGCAGCAATCAGATACGTCCCCCCCCCATCCTCACTGGGATCCCCAGCGTACAAGGTCCCCTGGAGGGAAATATTATTGTGAGAATCCGAACTGACTGTAATTTCGCTTGTTTTCGTTTTCCTATGGGACTGGATCACATTTGTTTGAATTGTTTTTATATTTGTAAATTGGAGGCGAACCCAGAGAATAGAGTAGTGCAATTGAAAAAAAACCCACCTTCCCTTTTCGTTGCACTTGATAACTTTCTCGATAGCCACACCATTGCTGAGAACCTTGCGGTTAGCCGTCATAAGCATGTAATTTTTAGAATCACTGCAATGCACAATGGCCCTCTGGCAGCCTTTTTGTTTGAAGTACCTGAAAACTGGTCACCAGTAAGGGCAGAACTGAGAACCTTAAAAGATTCATTTATTACTTGATTGAGGGCATCTCGCAGTTCTTGTCGGAAGGCTTGCAGGCATTTCTCAGAGGGCGACAATCGTCGCAGCGATCTTCTACAAGTAAAGTGTTTTATAGTACGCCTACAGTCTTCTTCACTACGGGGTCTGGGGCATTTCAGGGGATGGGTTTGCCGCGGCACCAGCCAGTGTTTCGCCGAGTGTGGTCGCCTGTCAGCTTCAACAACTAGTGGATTATAGTCCGCCAAACCCAACTCCCAACCGCTCTGAAACGCTCCAGCTCCCCCAGAGAACAGGACTGTAGCTACTAGCTAAAATGGCAACCTACCCTCACTCTCACTGCGACTCCACCAGCGATTGTAATAGGGATAGGACCAAAGCTAAAAGCGTTTACATTAGGAATTCAGCTTTTATTGTTTGTATACTTTGATTAAACTCGGATTTCTGCTTAAGAAAAGGATACTCACGAGTTCTGGTAGTGGTGGCAATTCAGGCAAGTAAACAGGTTTGATCTGAATAGGCTGAAAGACAGGTGGCTGGAATACGGGTCCATAGCTTCCCATCGGCTGTCTTGCCGGTACACCGTACTGCGCGTGAGAGATGTATAGCAGGGTTAGCACAACTGCCACTCGAAACATTTTCTCCTCAATTTTGTTCACCTGAAAACTTCCTGTACTTTCTCGTGAGTTCATTATAGACCGAAGGAGCTCAGTTCGACCCCATTCCAATAGGCAAAGTTTTTAAACGGCAAATGGGGTGGGATGTCGGAAGCGCTACCAGTTCTTGGGTGATTCACTGGAACTTCGCTGATAAATCTGAAAATCCCTCCACTGACTTTTTTCGGGGGTCGTGAATCTCAGCTGGGGCCTTCCATCATTTTTGTTTACTGACGTACAGTCATTATTCCTGCAAACGCGGATGAAAGGGGGTGGATTGAAACGCAGCAGGAGCAGACTTTTTCACCCGTTATCGCCGCGTCAGGATGGCATCAACTTTGGGACAAAGCCACCCCTTTTTTTCTCCAATTCCCCCCTCCCCCCAAAACAAGCTCTCCCATTCGAAAGAATAACGTCTGTACTTCCGAAAAGGCTACTGGTTGATGCGAAATCACACGAGCGGTTCTAGAGACAGGAGCTATGGGGCTGGCTGGTCCTCCTATCACGAGGGGCAACGTGATTCATCATGGACCACACCCGAAATGTGGTTTCTTCAGAACCTCTGATGAAGACTACGTGATATGGGACGCGGCCAGACTGGGCCAGGTGTATTGGTGGCAGGACACGCCAATTCACGGAGAATTCACGATAAAATTGGGACACAACCAGGAGGTCTTAATTGATCGCTGGATAAGGGAGGGTCGTATTGGCGTCTTAGACTACTTTTTTTGGTGTTCTCTCGCTTGAAGTGCTGGATGGTACGTAAGATTGGAGAGGGCTGTACCAGAGGAGGAAATATCGAGAGTGGCGCATTCTGCAAAAGTTTAACCGAAGGGGCGCCCTTGTTGATGGGTACTATGGCAAGAATATCACTGCATCCGAAAGTCAGTGACATCTCAATGTTAAGTGGGAAACTCAACCCTCCTCGCAGACTTGTAGTCACCAAAGAGGCAAGTCTTGACTGAAAAGAATTTGAGAAGAACTTGTTAAAATGATAATTGCTTAACGACTGGCAGAAATTTGTGACCCTTTTATACCCCCTCAAATTTTGCTGGTATTTTGTTGTGTCTATGGTGAAGGTCGTGCAAATACCATGTAAGGTCCTCATTGCTTCTAGATTAATCAGTGAAAATTCCTTTGTCACCGAAATATTGCCAGAGGCGTCACCATCAATTTTAATTTATTTCATAAGACACCAATCTGAATGGTCTTTCAAAATGACAAATAATGGCTTATGATTTCCTATAGAGGAGAAGCGGAAAAATCGTGTTGAAAACAGCTTTAGAACCCGATACGCTGTAATAAGCAGTGCGAGGGACTGGTGAGTCCATTATTTTAGCTGGTCTTGGTACACTCCTTATCCCTGAGCCAGAGTAGGCGTGGCATTTGAACATGGCACGGAACTGGTTACTCGTGGAATATTCCAGTCTGGGACAACTGTCATCTTGTTCTGTGTTGGACAGAGACACGACAACAATTGTGTCAAGATGAAAATATCTCACCAGAAGCATAGACACCTTCAGGTTAAGTTGAAGCATGCGGCCACGCCTACCCGATCTCAGGGATTTTCAATATATGTATGTGTACATACTTGTTCGCTGCGGATGTCGGGGCGTGTCGGAGAAGCTCGGTCTGGAGCGAAACAGATTGTTCTACACCTACGGTTAAAAGCTGGAGCGGGGAATATGGCAGAAGACGGGCCGGCTCCACGCTAAATCCATCCTCTTGATACGCCTCAGGATCGCCGCAGCATAAGCGTACATGGTTTTAGAGTACTCATAGGACCTCATCTTACTTTGTACACACTCTTTTGAGACCGCCGTAAACTGTCAATCGCTGGTTTGGGCCATACACCTTCAACAGACTGAAATTGTGTATAGCAGGGACGCTGTCGTACCACTCCCATAGTCCGGATCATCGAACCAAGTCAACCATAGCTTCCACCGGTCAAGGGTCATTTACCTTGTGGGAGACCTATCCTCTAATGCTTTACTCGTGCGATATTTTTACTCGAGACCACTGTCATCTTGTACAGTATTGGCCTGAACTGTCAAAAAGATCTCATCTAAACTACAGACACTGCCACGGTGCAGTTGAAGTACGCACATATAAAGGATTCCCAGCGTACATCGGCTGGTCCACGCAATTATATACAGGTGTGGGGGGGGCAAAAAAAAGACACTTCGGTTGGGTCACAGTGAAGTTTCCGCAGCCCAGACAAAACATGGATACGAGTACCAGGGCGGAAGATACCCAAGATGTTCCTCGATAAGCAGGAGCTGGCTCTCGCCCATCACCTTCATGTACACCAAAATATGAAGTCATCTCCAGTCGCAGCCTGACTGGAGAAGACCTTCGGAATTCATGTCACCTCCAAACTTCTTGTATGGAGTCACCTATTGTCAGCTAGCTACCTGAGAATCAGCATTCTTGATATGAAGTACCTCCAACATCGAGCAGCTCCGACAACGTCGCTATGGTCCAGGATATCATCTTCACCGCAGTCGCCAAGGCGCGGTTGATGGTATGGATCCGGAGGTTCCTGGAATGGGAAAACCGATATTTTCTAATTCCTAAGTGGACCCTGGAAAACGCTGACGGTTACATCGACCAACTCGAGGAGATATCTTGCCTTCATCTCGTCGCCTGTACCGTCTTCTACAGGATGGTGTCACCACATGGAACCGAAGGGAGCTGGAAAAACTCTCGCCTACATGGAATGGAACGGCGTTGAGTACTTGAGGAAGGCACAATATCCAAATGTGTCACCTGACTTGAAGTCGATTACCGGTTCGGGCGAAGCTCAACAGGGTGGTCTACAGTGGCGGAGAAATCAACGATCTCGCTGAACTCAGGCACCGAATCACGGTCGCGTGGCAGAATCTCTCGATGGCGCTCGTCCAGAAGGCTGTGGCGGAGTATCGTGATAGTGTACAATGTGTTGTTGAATATGGTGGAAATGTCCAATCAGAATTTGATAAAGTGTAACTTATATCGCCTCGAAAATCGAGGAATGAAAATGACTTTTTTTTGCCCCCCCCCACCTGTATAGGCGATTTGCATTCGTAAAACTGTTACTTTTCGGAATGGAAATATATGTCTCATATTTCAATATGGATCAACTCCGGATACAATGTCATCTTTACCCTTACAAGAGAGAGTATTACGCTGATAAGAAACTTCCTTGATTAAAATGAAATCCTTAAAGGCAGTTGGCACGATGTTTCCTACTTAGCCTAAAATGCTAGTAGGGCGCTGTATAGTGGGGAAATGGCGAAAGAACGGAGTGAAACGGTCAAAATCCTGCGAAGAAAAAGCCTCCGTTCTCAGTGACTTGTAAATCGATTTCGGACGAGTTTCCCGTAGGCATCTTACCAATCACCGCTACCGAAGATACGGCTGCATATGTGTACCCATGTATGCATGCAGCATCACGGCCGCTTCATACCAATCCCTTCGCTTCATAATTTGCTTAGCAAATGAATGAATACGAGCGTCAGGAACGGTCGTCCATTTGTGGGCGGGCGGGCGTGGCGGGCGTTTGGGACGTAAAGTTGTGGCTTGATAGGGCCCTTATAAGGGCACCTTCCTCGGGGAAACCGCTATGCAGCGCCTGCCCAGGGTCGCGGAATTCTATCCTGCCAGGAGTATTGATCCTAGTCGTCTTGCGGGATATCGTGCCAACTGCCTTTGAACCTCTTCATTTAGTTTCTACAGATTTTATTTAATTACAATGGAGGCAGATACCTTTCAACTTTCTGTTGAGCAACCTCTCATCCTTTGGCAGGAAATTATTAGGCTCTGATCGCCCACCACCCCTTCCCTGCTCAAGTAAGGACCTCTGCACTGATGAGGGTGGTAGCTTGATTTCGTTGATTTGATGACGTTGCGTCGTGCAGGGCCAAAGTGGACTCTTTGGTTCCAGAGAGTATCCAGCTATCGTCCACTGGAAAACAATAGGCACATAAATGTTAGTACTGATGTGATGTTCAAACATATGTACCTCTTTCTAGGTATCGAAGTAAGTTTACAAATCCGCCTGCCCTCCTACAAGTGCATACTTTCGTATTGATGGCCTTGTATACATGCCAAAGGACCACGCATATCACGGTTCTTGCCAAAGAACTCTCTCGCCAAGCTATTATTTGAGAAGTGCTCCCGTATAATGTCGGAAACGGAACGCATTCCCAGCATTGACTGGCACTGCACCTCTTGTAATGGGTTTTAACGCCCACTGAACATCTCATTGAATATTCCCCGGCACACATTCATGAGCCTCAGCAAGGAACAATGACAATCCACTCATCGCAACAGTAATAACTGGTTTCCTTTTCGCAAAACTGGTTCCAGAAGTACGTCATTGAAAGGACAACGATTTCGCTTGAGTGAATTCCCTCGAAATATAGTGAGATTCCATGTTGGTCATTTGTCGACGCAACATCAAAATCGCTCCTAATTGATTCTGTTTCCGCGCTTGCGTGCACTTCTCAAGGACTTCTTCAGATCCCTTTCTCTAGCGCTGATTTACCCTCCCCCTGAGCTTATGTGTAATTGTGTACTGGTTGCATAACATACGGCTATGATAGCGTAATGACTGATTACAACCTGATTGTTTATCTGCAGTAAACAGCTGATCACTAACAAATGACCATCCCATCCCATCGTTTACGTCCTCAATAGCGACCGCTGTAGTAACTGGAGGCCCAGTGCAATGCTGTTGTCGCATGTGCCATGTTATCTGAAATGAGCCAACACAAAGCGTTCCTTTATACTATACACGTCTTGTCAAACGGACATTGCGATGGTGTTTGTTGAAGGGGAGGACGAGGTTGAGGATGTACAGGCGAGTTGGCGAGGACACCTTGACCGGCCCGAGACAGGGCCATCGTAGGCGGCCACACGACGGTAGACACTTTACTCTCATTCCTTTTGGCCGGCCGCCGTCACCCACTGCCTTATGTGTCACGTTTGCAAACCTGATTGCGAATTTTTAATTTTCAACTTCAATGACTCAAGACTGCTGTGGCATGATGATGCTATGTGGCCTATACAATGAGTTGCAGGGCCAGCAATGGTTCGAATCAGTGAACTTATCCTTGCAGACCAATCTGGTACCCGTTCACAGTTCCCGGAGGGTAGCACGCTTGGTTGGCCTAGGCGGGAGCTAGTCCTGGATTTAACTCCGAACTGCGCGCATTGGTAACAATACGGCTTGCCACTACACCGCCTCCGCCTCAACTGCATAATTAGGTAGTAAGCAAATAGAATAGAGTTTAAGTCACCCTCCCAGTACAGTAATGAAGCAAACTCTCAAGGCTTTAAAGGCAGTTGGCACGATAAATCCCCCAAGACGACTAGGATCAATACTCTTGGAAGGATAGAATTCCGCGACTAACGAAACCAAGCTACCACCGTGATCAGTGCAGAGGTCCTCACTTGAGCGGGGAAGGGGTGGTGGGCGATCGGAGCCTAATAATTTCTTGCCAAAGGATGAGAGGTTGCTCAACAGAAAGTTGAAAGGTGTGCCTCCATTGTAATTACTCTTAACATCCGTAGAAACTCAATGAAGAGGTTTAAAGGCAGTTGGCACGATAAATCCCCAAGACGACTAGGATCAATACTCCTGGCAGGATAGAATTCCGCGACCCTGGGCAGGCGCTGCATAGCGGTTTCCCCGAGGAAGGTGCCCTTATAAGGGCCCTATCAAGCCACAACTTTACGTCCCAAACGCCCGCCACGCCCGCCCGCCCACAAATGGACGACCGTTCCTGACGCTCGTATTCATTCATTTGCTAAGCAAATTATGAAGCGAAGGGATTGGTATGAAGCGGCCGTGATGCTGCATGCATACATGGGTACACATATGCAGCCGTATCTTCGGTAGCGGTGATTGGTAAGATGCCTACGGGAAACTCGTCCGAAATCGATTTACAAGTCACTGAGAACGGAGGCTTTTTCGCAGGATTTTGACCGTTTCACTCCGTTCTTTCGCCATTTCCCCACTATACAGCGCCCTACTAGCATTTTAGGCTAAGTAGGAAACCATCGTGCCAACTGCCTTTAAGGGCTCTATGAGTAATGGATTAGCTCAGTGATATTGGCAGCGTAATAATGAAGGGAGAGATCCAGCCAAATTTTCTAAATGTTCGACTCTTCCCAACTGGGCCGTGGACGGTAGATGGAACTCGTCCCATTGAGGGCCTAACACATTGACAAGTTCGCTCTCCCATCATGTACCAT
>MU913021.1:16778-34680 GCA_036418165.1 Cooperia oncophora
GATACAACATATGCTTCCCGCGTTCATTTCAATGGGAACTCTCCTCGAAACACCTCTAATTATGTGACTGCAGCCGGTGAACAAATTACGCCTCAACGCTAATCTCTTCATTAGACTTTAATGAGCCCAACGGGCAAACATCAGGGATAAGGGATTTCAAAGTGCATTCTTAATAAATCGCTGGTAACCCAGGTCACACAAAGTAATGTGCGAGCACTACGTGCAGTAGTCTTTTCGGGCGATTAGGATCCGACTTGTTGGAAAGCGCTTGGAAAAAGGGTGAAATCGATAAGTTTCGAGATCACTTCAAGGCTTCCTTTGAGGAGCATCACTTGAACTCAGCATGAGAAAACCGTCGTTTTTGAGGTGACACTGACTGGAGCGAATTCCGGTAACAGGAATGACTACTCTATGGCACGCAATGCCGTGGAACTCTCGACTCTTGCCTGAAATTCTCTTTTAAGGACTAGACTACGCCAACCGATAGCGCGGCTTTCTTTCCAATCACTAAAACCTCGGTTTCAATATATTCTAGGAATAATAACGAAATTTTCACACAGTTATTCTACACAATAATTTTTCTGCTATTTTTCAACGCTATGAACTGAACTGTACGGTAAGCAGACCATGAGACGTCTTGCTCGCTGCTGAAAATGGAGCGTGTCAATGAAATTGAGCTGGGCGCGCCGCTAGCCCGTGTTCGACCAGTTGTTGAAGAGGGTTAGCGACAGCAAGTGGTGGAAAACGAATGAATACGAGCGATATAAGATAGTATCGTCCTCTTGCTAAAAGGTAAAAGAAAATTAGGCTGCGCCAAACCCATCCCCTTACACCCCCATCATCCGCAGCGAACAATACTGCACACTTTGCTTGAAGCATATTCTACGCTCTTTGTGCAGGGGAAAAAAGAGAACCCCTCACGGGGCGCCTTTTTTTCGCTGCCGCTCCACTAGGAAAGACTAGCGAATGCGGCCACAGCGATCCTCTGACCACGCCCATCCTGTCATCGCGAAATGTGTCTTCAAGGCATATTTGGTATGCGGAAGAAGATCCTCTCACATAACGTCTACCATTAAAATTACCTTTTGAAATGAATGTTCGTAACAGTGCTATCCAGGCAATGAAGCATTCCTTATTGTAGACTGTAGCACGTCACAATGTTCCGCAGGAATGCCAAGGACCCAATTTACTTAAAGAAGTGCGTATTGCGCACTTCTTGCAACGAATCCTTCTCCAGCCTTTCCGGAGAAGGCTGGGGAGAGAATTCGCTGCAAGAAGTGCGACATATTATAAAATTTTAGTTGGATTAATTTTGAACCCGCCTCTAATCTCGGCTCACTGTGCCAACCGCTATTTCATTGATTTCACTCAGTGAAGGACATTGTAAAAACGAAAATGACATTCTTCCAGCACTCAGCTTCGGTTGTAAAGCTTTGCTTGACGAACACCATTCAGTGCCTCAGCAAGCAATTGCCAGTTCAACCGTTTACGATTATGATTTAGAATTACCTAGTTACGGCCATCACATTGAAGAAGAGGGAAGAAAAGTGGCTGCAATGCTTGCTTCCGTCCTTTCTCGCATTAGATTTCAAGAGATTGCTGTGCAGTTCTGCAAGTTTCAAAGCTAGTGTTGACCATGGCGCAATAACTATGGTTGAGGCATAGGGGTACGCGACAAGAGAATCGTAATTCGCCGCGCTAATAGGCGTTGCGTGCGACGTCGCGCGCGCGAAATGGCGATGGTTCCAGGTCTTAGATGGCGACAACAGGCAATATAAAACCAAAGATAGCAATAAATGTCTACGGTTTCGTAGCCCACGTGAAATCCGGTGCTCCAGTCGACAGGCTAACCCGAATTAAGAAAATGCCGCACCCATCGCCGCGCGCGGCGGAGCGGCAAATTAAGATTCTCTTGACCGTCTCTCGAGACAGAGTAGGTCAAAGGAAAGATGAATAGCTGGTTCGAAAATAGGTACCGCTGTACGTTCCGGTTTCCGAGTTCCGCACCATCAGAGTGACATGCATTGTCGCCGGATTGCATGATGTTTGCAAAAGGTTTGATGAGCTGTAGAGGAAGGATGATTTTGACAGGATGCCTAATTCATGTTTGCTGGAAGAACCAATAACGAGACAAGCTGGCATTCCATAGTTCCATCATAGGAGGGAATGGTTTGGTCCAGTTATCGTTGGAAGGGTTCAGCCAACAGTGGCATTTTTGATTACTGAAATCCGACCACAACTAGTCCACGAAATTTATGCGCAGGAAGAGTTGCTATGCTGCTCAAGTTCATACTTCCATTTAGTTAACAAGTGAGTAAGAACTTCCTGACCACTCAAGAGCTTATTTTTGATCTATCCGGCTCCATTAAAACACCTGAATAGTAATTTGCTAAGAGCCAGGGTATCGTGACGAAGTTACACCCAATGGCAACAAAAGGAGTGGTTGCAAGAAGTCCTTCTAGCTGGAACTTATTCCCTTGTCAGTCCATCAGTTTTCAGCACTAAAAACGCCTCTGCTAACAAATGTTCCCAGCTTGTTTCAAAAGCACATTCTTACGCGATAACCAAATGTGGCGGGGACACGATTGGGGACAGAGGGCGGTTCTGCTTACCTCATTGGTTTGTCACGTTTTTTAAAGAGACAAAGTGCTCACGAGCTGGTTCTCTGTTCACGTCTTACGCATTGCGTAGCGTGCCTTCCACAAATGTTAATAAGGGTTGACGTACTTTGTTTGCTGCGGATTTGTTTGCGGCAACTCAGAAGAGGGATAGGGGTTAGAAGCAGCGCCAATCTGCTCTCCACCAGCTGTTGAAACGTGCAATCGAATGGTGCAGAACTGGCTGACACTGCTCCAAGCCCAGTCCCCTGACACGCCCCCGCATCCGCAGCGAACATGACTGTATCGTGTGCGTCAGTACATGGATTTAATCTTCGAAAAAGTTTTTCTTTGCAAATAATGTAGTCCAAGATTTAGAGAGCTGATTTTTTTCTTCATATTGAATCGACCATTTGACTAGATATACCATTGTTTTATGAGCTCTACAGCAGTGCTGTCGTGGAACTCGTCGTAATTTGCGTACACCTGCAGTACAGTGGATGCATTTTCGCGAAAATCACAACCCAGTTTTTTTAACTTGTTTCAAATGGCCTTTGTACCCTGGACTACAGAAAAGGAACGAGAAGGCCAGTGCAGTGTAATCACTATGGTCCCACTTATTTCAGTAGTAATTAGGAGCTGTTCTTCGATGTTATAATATTTTGATATTTGATAGTTCAACTTCCATTAATGATGTTATGAGAAGGTTCTAACTTATCGTCAACGTTGAACTGATAAGAGCTGAGGTTTGGGATCAGCGGAGTACCGGGGCTCAATCGCACTACATTACTCTTACTCTGTTATTACTGGTAATGCTTTCCTTAGAGGGCTAGCCAAAAGTTTTCTCTCGGAGATGCCTCATTACCTTTTTAAAAGCGCTAAACCTGCCCATGTGTCACACAATAATCCAGTAAGGCTCATAGTGACAAACGACACATTTTTTTGAACTGTACATTCGGTTTCTGGTTCGGAAACATGCCAAGAACCAGTAACCAGTAACCAGCATTGAAATATGGAGGATCAATGTATCGCTCGCTACATGCAAATCGGCGATGTCATCGTCGCCGTTTCCAGTCTGTTTACCTCGTTGAATAGATTAGAGGGTGAAATACGCCTCAAGTCGTGTGAAACGGGAAATTTTACGAGAGCTTGTATTTGCTATGTTGCTGTTATTGCCGATCTATCACTGGACCCTGAGAGGTAGGGTTAGTGAAACATTTGTCGTGAAGAAACCACGAAAACAACTAGCACTCAATCATGTGACACTGATTGTTCATCACTTATCGTACGATCATATTTTATCCCTCTTTTTCATCATAGTCTTTTTTTCTGTAATTTCAATTGCAATTACTGAGCGTCTGTTGTGTAGGAGAACTCAGAAAGATGCAATGCAACCTCGTGTATGTGCAAATCCGTTTCACTTCTGAAAGTTCACTTTTTATTAATCGAACATTGTCTAAATTTGAAGTGGTGATCTCATATAAATCCGACCACGTCGTACACTGGAGAATCGCCAGCGGGGGCTGTATTTGGTCACTGGGGGAGGGGGTCGTAACCAGCCTGAGAAATTTTTTTTATAGTTGATTTTTCTTGATTCCCGGACATGCAAGGGGGTGGGGTTGTACACGCTCTTTATCTGAAAAGGGGCGGTCGTGTTCGCCTTTGGGAAAAATTTACGGCGTTGGAAAAAATTTTTCCTGGTTGTTGAATTTTCGCGATTTCTCCCGTTTCACATGTGCGATGTAGCCCGCTCGACAGCAAAATTTTGGGGCAGAACCAGAAAATCCCCGGGATTTTTTTTGGAACAATTGGGGAAAATCGGTAGGAAATTGGGAAAATTCAAGATAGTTGTAGGTAGGATGGGGAAGGAAAAGGGGTCGTATCATAGCAGGGAATTAGAGGGGCTCGTATTTTTTAAAAATTTTCCCCAGCGGCAGAACGTGCTCTGATTTCAACATCCAGAAATCGGATTCAAATGGCGCATTGATCGTTTCGTGCTCTCTGAACTAACAAGTTGTACACTCTTTATCACCGAAAAGGATTGGGCGTTGCCGCGTACCACATCCAATGAAGCAATTAGCCACGCCCTACCCATATCCCTGATACTAGGTGTATGCTTCTCTGGGTATGCTGAAAATGTCAATTTTATTCAGTTTTCTCACTGTTTTCTATCCACTCTTCCCTCGTGGCTAGTGAACTTTTCATTTCGAACTTACTTCCTTTTAGTACGTCTTGGAAAGTCCGATAAAGACAAGTTTTTCTGCACAATCAACTCCGATTTGTGTTTGTATCAATCAATCTGTATCTTTTCCAAGAGCATGCTTCATGTTTTCAAAAATCAGGCCTTCTTTGCGCAATCATTCCTGTTTCCATCAATTTGGCTCATTTCAAAAGTGTAATGTGTGTGAGTGACCGCAACACTTCATTGCATAGTTGCAACATCGCAACTGTTCCTTTCGATCGCCGCCATTCCGCTCGTCAAAGTAACTTTTTTGTATTCCGTTCTTCTGAGAAATGGGAAGTGGACAGAATGGTTTGGTTTTTTATAGGGAAAAAACTGATTTCGCAACCAGTCGCGGGATACGGGCAGTTAAGCAGATGGGCGCGGGTGCACGGCCTATAAGCGGCCTATAAGGAGTTTCTAGTGAATTTTTCCGTCGTTTTTGAATCGATTTTGAGTTTGTTACATTTCCGTTGTTCATGCGACCACGATTCCATTCCAGCGAGCCTCTTCATAAAGTGCAAATGGATATTTGAGAGCAGCGCAGGAGCCTCGGCAAGTTCACGTCGTATGTTGAAGTTCCCCAGGGAGGGAGGCCGTACTTGCCTTTGACAAATGTTTACGGTTGTTGAACTTTTCCCGATTTTCCTATTTCAAGTGCGCTATAAAACTCATCTCTATGACGATTCCGGTTCCCTTGAGAAAACCGGAGAATTTTTGGAAAAATCAAGGTAGAGTTCGGGAGAAAGTAGGAAAATGTTAGGTGGGGTCGAGGATGGTGATCATGGGTTGTACAGAGGAGGAAATTATGAGGGGGTGGTGTATTTTGCAAACTTTTTACCCAAGGGTAGGACGTGCCCTAATCGGCTGCGTATTCTCGTGTCGACCATCATGACTTATAACTGCGTCTCTGCTTCTCTTTCGTCTGGATCCCCGCAGCCATCGCAGTCATGCCTCGCAATGCTCTCAGATGCGCACTGTATCTTTTCTTGGCTCATTTTTTCACAGATTGTTGTCACTGAGCGAAGACGATGCAGCGGCAGACCGCTTCGCTACCCTACATCAACCCAGGAGATTGCATAGAGCATCGGCTAACGCAGAGGGTGAGCTAGGAATCTCAATTCTTTACCCCTTCAAGTCTACTTTTACGTGTTTATATCTGATAGCTTTGACTCGGTTTCCCAAATATAAAAACAATTTAAAATCAAATCAGGAGCACCTTACTCTTTCTAATGAAAACTGACCCTCCTTGCAAAAATCGTTTGATTTTTACTGAGGTCCTGGAACGTTGGAAAAGATTGGATCTTCTGTATCGTCATCCAACCTTACCTTGTACCAATCAACCAATGCCTTCGGGATCGGGAAGTGTACCTGCTGGTGCTGCCGTAGTTCAGAGGGGCTCACGCGGTGATGCATCTCTCTCATTTCCCCTTCCAAGCCTCGCGACGGCAGCGCTTCGGTCGCGCGTTCGACGCGATCGATGCAGTCGAAAGCATGCGCATCGATCGCGTCAAACGCGCGACCGAAGCGCTGCCGTCGCGAAGTCTGAACGCTGCATAAGGATAGAAAAGCTGACCTGCCATGGTTTGCAAAGGGTTGCCTGCTTCGAATGCGCATTCAAGAGCTGGACATTCAAAAAGCGAGAAGTGAGTTTGGAGCCGGTGCCTTGAGCCTTCACAGAAACCTTACCGTAATCGCTTGCGTTGAACTAGGGTAATAATGAAATCTTCAATTCCACGAATGTCTCGGATACCAGAGGTACTTCTTGGAATACGTCAAACATCGGTGAAAACTGACACTTGTCATAGTACATCTACAAAAAATGGTGTAGTTTACTTGCCTTTTTGCACGTCAGATGGCACTGGGCAGTACGCATTGCAGGCTGTAATAGGTGCTGTTTTGAACTGGTCACGCATTCACTGCAAAGACTGCAGGTCGTTTCCGATTCTTGAAAAAGGTGGACTTGAGTGCCCGGTAGAAGGCACGTCCTCTCGTTCAAGGAACTTTTTGCAGATTACGATCCCCCCCCCTCAAAATTCTTTTCTCTGGTACGATCCCCCCCCCTCTAACCGCCCTTCTTTGTCTACAACTCCCTAAGTTCTCCCAGCTTCCTAGCGCTTTTCCGCGAACACGACCCTCGCATTCCTTACGTACGACATACTTGACCAGGGCACGTCCGACGTTGGGGAATGCCCAGCGGGTAGTTCGTGTTTGTTAGCTGGAGGTGGGGGTCGTAATTGGTTAAGAAGGGTTTCAGAACTACTTACAACTACTATTTTCTATTGTACATTTTAGGAGGTTGGAGACCTACGCCCCACGCTTGACGGCAAAAATCCGGGAAAAACTTGAAAATTTTCGGGAAATTCTGGTGAAAGGGGTTGGAAGGTCGGAAAAGTTGGCATGCTAGTAGGTAGGATGGGGAAGGTGGGTCTTAGCAAAGGGCAAAACTGGGGCATCGTATTTTCCGAAAATTTTCCCAGCGGTCACTGGCTCTAGCTGCTCCACTAACCTCAGTCCTCGGTTGGAACTTGCAACTAGTAAATTGTGAGCAACCAATAATTCACACTTACAAGCGAAAATATCATGCAAAAATTGAAACCATCCAAATTGTAGAGTTACCTCTACAAAAGGTCTTATAGTAGGTGCCTCATGATCTACCAATCGATGTGCATAATTCGCTAATGAGGGGTTCGCGTCTCTTTAGGCCGCTTCGGGTACCTTTTTTGGGTCTGGACTGAGAGAATCTATGAAAGTGCAACGTACATGACGTAATCTTTCTTGCTCGGTCACGCCCCTCCGTGGCGCGCTGCTCACAACGGGGCTGTCATATCGGTGGCTCTGCACAAAGTGCTTGACGTTGTATCTTGTTGGTATTTCGCGTACATGTGCCGCTTCCGGGCAATCCTCTTTGTGGGCCAAATATATCAATCAACATAGGAAGGCGGTTTCAGAGATATGACAGCGCCTCGTATCCGAATAAATTAGCCGTTCAAGATTCTGGCATGCCGGCTGCTGGTAATAGCCGAGTTCACGCGCGAGAACACACACGCGCTAAACTAACGCTATCATATTGTGCTCGTATGACCACCCACTTCGATGACGATCCGGCTGTGTGAAACCTGTTTTCAATATTTCTGCGCATTGGTTGCAAAAACTTGACGAGATGGATCTTATGAGGCGTTTTCGCGTGCACTCAAAGATTTGTTTCTTCTCCTTTTTCCCACCAAGAAGTATTTCCATTCTAATAAAATGTTTTATAAATCACTTACAAGCTTTCTTTCTTATTAAAAATGCTCATATCTACTCGGAATCCTTCCAATTGTCCCCGATTTGCTATGCTATGCCCAATGGATTTATGGTGCTGCTCATGTTATAGATGCACTTTTAGTCCTCTAGCGCTTCTATAAAGGGCAGATTCCTTGGAATTTCAAACAGAGACATAACCATATACATCATATATTGCATTTATGGCCAGTTTGTCTAATCTTAATGGACTACAGTCTCCTTCATTTAGCCTAGAGAGCAGTTATTTTGATTACTGTTTAGCCTGGGGTAACTTGAGGCATGTCAGCTGAAGTGGGAGCTTTCAAAGGCACCTTTGTCATAGATCATCTTTTTACGGCGAGGGTAGAGGGAGGGTGCTGAAGAACACCAGTGGACCAGTTTCCATCCAACTCTATCCTCTCGGAGGAATCCGCGATATTTTGAAACTTGAGGAAGTAGAGGATAAACAGGACAACTGAAGGCAGCCTTAGGCTACTTCCGGACCGCAAAGCTACGCTCCTCTTTCCTTTTTTTCTCACACCTTCCTTCTTTTCCCCCCTCTCTCTTCCCCACTCCCTTCTCCCTTTGAATGCTCGTCCAGTAGATGCCATAGGAAAACACCTCTGGACCTTCCCAGCGAGACAATTTTTGCTTGACAGAAGATCTGGCGGCGTGCCGGCCGGCTAGGGAGGGGGGAAGCTTATAGGAAAGTTTGTGCAAAGCTAGAATCACGTTATGGGAAAACTCGGGGTACAGAAAGTGGCTTAGCAACCCGGAGCCCCTTCGCTTCTTGGCGTAAGCAGAAATCTCCATCTCCATCTCCTGAATCCCGTTTTTTACAGAGAGTCCTCAAAATCTCTCCCTCCGATCGAATTGCGCCGACAATGCTCCCATAATGGGCCCAAGATTATGACATTCTCCTGAAAATAACTCTTTCCTATAACCATCGGCACTTAATGGGTAACCGATAGTTCGTGTTCAGCAGAAAAATGCCCCAGTAGGCGGAATTTCTTCCAGCCATGCCCCAGAGAAAACTTTGATTAGAATTTCGAAGTGAGAGGCAATAAAATGTAAATTGTGTTGTTTCTCTTGGGCAACAGCAGTAAATAAACCTTTTCGTAATTTAAGGGAGTTGCATCGAAAAATATCATTTTTCTACTAAGATGTGCATACGTACTGGTAGCAGCAGACGTGCCTCTTTGCAGCCATCACGTCCATATTGTTCGCCTTTCCAGCGCCCTCACATCGAACTTTAATCCGCGTTTTTTCCTCTCATAATTGTGGTGAGAAGTGCCTTCACACAATGGCATCACAATGAGCGTAATCAGCTCTCGCTAGCACTTTCGCATGAAGAGTTATAAGTGACTGGTAGCAAGACATTCCATTCGCGGACTCAATCAGCCAACCAGCGGCTGATCCTCTTCCACCTCCTCGTTCTATCTCTGGTCGAGCAGAACATATCGTTGCACTCAAGTTTTTTTTTTGTTCCACACTCATTCCGCCTCACATAATGCCTCCTCCTCGATCACTCACTCTATGACGGGGATTCATGCCACGCCAAACAGCTGTGTGTAATGTGCATATCATTTTTCTCAAAGGTAACAAAATGTCATATCATGAAATCGATGGATCAATGAGTGACACCTATTTTTATGCTGAAGGGGGGAAAACAAGTTGGAGTTGGTGGAGGAGGAGGATGGGGCATGAGTAAGCTGAGGCTCATTACTTTCTCATATTTCTGCCGATTTGGTCAATGGTTACTCCTCGTTCGCACACACATATTCGAATATTCGCCAGTTTTTTGCGCCTCGTAGGCATTTTCTGGCGTTATTAGGTTATCCACGGGCTACCCACGACCGGACACGAAATCGTGCGATTTTAGGGCTCGTTGAGTAGTTCATTCCTTGACCTCGGACTTGGCACTTGTAGAGTCATCACCTCACTTCACTCTTGCCTTTTACACTTTAGGGATGCTACTTACATTATTTCATTGAGTATTCATTTTTTGGACAGCCTTTTCCATCCTTTCCCTGCTGCCCTTGTCAAGCATCTTATTTCCCAACGATGGGTGGTAAAAAGGCCCTGGGAAGGACTACATGGCTCACATATGTGCATGACCTTACGATCGTAGCGAAGAAAGTCTCTTGTCAAACACCAATAATTACCGCCGAACACGCCTAATTAGAGCTGTAGGTACCGTAGCCATCAAGGTTAATATCTCTATTACAATTGTGAGAGTGACTTGAGAGGCACTAAACCCTGCAGATGTCTTTGAATGGACCGAAATATCTTGAGAGCCTTTTCCTTGGAAGGGAGCTGCTGCCGTCTCTTCGGTGGTATATGCATGAACGTGAATTGTCCTTTCCCCATCCTCTTGACGCGTTGTCAAATTAAAGCGCGGCATAAATGCGGAACGGCTCAAATGGGCTTATAGATCTCGGTGGACTATGTGCGCCTTCATCGAGGGCTATTTCTAACCAGGATTAGGTCTTCATTACACAAACTTGATACGTATAATCGTGTTTCGATGTAGGCAAGAGCGCTGGTCACTCGTGGTAACATGAGCTGGGCTGAGCGGCTGAGCGCTCGTTTTAAGGTCCGAACATGTCTGCTCGACTAGAGGATGAACCTGAAGGTCAACAAGGTGCAGGTTGTTTGGCACTATCTGGGGCTCCCAGTAGTCCTTGGAACAATATTAATGAGATTACTACGAGCTACAACTGGCCCTTTCCTGAATCATGTTCACAACTGACGAGGAAAATGTTCGCACATCCTCACCTTTGGCTCTTTCAGCCCAGCAGGTTCCATAGACATGTCTCCCACTACTTCAAAGCCTTTCTAGGGTTTCTTTCAGTTCTGTTTCATTCGATCCTTCACAAGGCTCATCAACGGCTTGCTCTGCTCATCAGCTCTTTTGAAGAGAATCAGTTCGCTCTTCCTCATTGTTGAGGATGACGTTCTTCGCGCTCATTGTTCCAGATGAGACACTGACGTCCGCGAGCGAACTTCAAGCAGCACACAATGAGTACATGTCGCACTGGCTCGCGTTGCACATAAACTTCCCGCTGGAGAATAATACGCGATAGCAATCTTTGCTAGACGATGGCAATATCTGATGCTCGTTAACACATATATGCGCGTTATGTGTCGTCGGCGACCTTGGACCAACTGGACATCATGCCTATATCACTAGTAATTCCGGATGAAACATTACTCGTGAAAATAGCCGGACTAATCCCTTCCATTTCGCATTCGACAAGGCCGAATGAGGTGAACACCACACAGTCCACTATTAATAGATCGTGAACTGGTAGTTATGTACATATGGGGCAAAATAAGCTTGAACATTTAGATCTTAGCTGAGTTTTTTCCGAGCTACGAGTAGAACTGTGTACCGATATAGAAGATAGATTATCAAATACTTTTTTCTTCAATAGGATTGGATGGAATCTTTGTAATTTTCTTTGAATCTCATTCCAAGGTAATTACCTTAACGTTTGGGCGGAGCCGATCCTACCACACGCCTTTTTTGATGATGGGAATCCGCTCTCTGAGACGCTAAAGGAGAGGTGTGCCAAGGAGGACGTGATGTGTAACTGGCTCCGCCCAGACGACAGAGATGGAACGTTCCTCTGGGGAATATTCAGCAATCACCTGGTATGTACGATCGATTCGCACATATGACGAGCAGATTTCTAGCTAAATGTATCCTAATGACTCGATTCTAATCACTCCTTTCTTAATATTCCTCCATCCGAAACATATAGATGTCTTCCTCATTGCTTGTCCGACTGTGCATATTCTCGCCCATGGTCTTTTACCTCCACACTGAGCGTCACTATTTTGTTTTGTTTCAGATTTTATTTCATTTAACCGAAGAATTTTTAGCTAAAGATTTGTTATTCACATTCCAAAGGATGGTTGTTGTGCTAAGAGTCGATAGCTCCTTAATACGCTCCACAAACTTTGAATGAGGCCTGATTTAAAATAGGCCTAATGAAGACCTTCTATTACGTGCTTCTAGTATTTTTTCTTGCCAACGAACTCCCTGCAAGCTCCGCATTACATGGTTGAAGACTTTATCCTGTGGAACTTCAAGTTATTAGCTGAGATTCTGTGTTACAGTCTCGTTTGCAGCGGACCTTGTGAGGCTGGGCGTGACGTGCCGCAAGCCCGTTCTCCACTTTTTTGGTGAAGGGGATAAATGACAACAATTAGTGGAAATTAACTGATGTGAACGATATGATACAGTCTCGCTGCTCGCCGAGGAGAAAAAAGAAAAGAAGTGGTCTGGCGTCGCGCCAAACCCATCTCTCTGCCACGCCCCTTCATAAGAACACTCTATGGGCAGTCTAGTGGACAACTCCCATTTTAGTCATCTTATATATCCATTTTTATTCACTTTGATAGGCTGGAGCTATCCGCGAGCTTCATGCGCTGTAAGATTGTATGAGTTGTACTACACGTCCTAGAGATGAATGAGGGCGTGGCTGTTTACCTCGTTTTAACATGGCGTCGAATGCATTTTTCTCGGAATATTTCCATTTGAGACAACTGTCATCCTGTCTTGTTATGGACAACACTTGATTAGTTGTCCTAAAACGAAAATATCTAACAAAGCGCAATCGCAATCGCAAGCGCATGTTCAACGGAAGTATGCAGCTACGTCCATTTCTATGCCGGCATACGGTGTGCATATTGATAGAATCCAACTGCTCTTGTCTTGAAACCTGGGAATGTTTCGCTTTTTTTCCGTTTCTATACTTCTGCCTCGGGAGTGGTAGGCAATTTCGACCCATTCGTCACTTTTGGAAGCCTTTTTTACCCCTAAAACTTAGCGCTACTCTGCGTTCTTTCATTACGCAGTTGAGGAAGCATCCCAGTGGTTGAACGAAAGGCCTTTGAAAACGGCAAACGTTGGCCCAATTGAAACGTACGCAACCCCCTCGAGGCACAGGAATAGGGACACAAAAAGTTCATATTGAGTTTAGTTATGAGATTCAGTTATGAGATTTCAGCAGTAAACAGATGAATATTCTCCTCAGAATCCTTCGGTTAAAATCGGCTAGAGTGATCGTTAACGGATGCCTCAATGGATTGCTGCCTTGAAGGCAAGCGTAGGAATGGAGAAAGCCTGTCTCTTTCGAAATTTACCTCAAATTTTCACCTATAGTTGAGCCTAGCGGTCGGCGCAGTTTGTCGACGAGGGGGCATTTTGCACTTTTGCTACCTCCCAACGACGTGTCGGCCTGTCTAGACAGCCTCTTCAGGTTTTAACAGGATGACTTGACTACCTTGTTCCAGCTGCACAAGTGTTCACAGGTTTCGCCAGAGTAAGACATGTAAACCGGAACTGAGGAAGCAATGATAGTACAAAATGCCCCCCCCCGTCGACAAACAGCGCCCTAGCGGTCTTTTCCAAACGGATTCTCTTTTTTCGAAGGTTCCCCTTAAGAAGCGATTATTCTTTGAACTTTTCCTGACATCGCTCGATGGACTAATCTAATATTGCTGTTTTATCACCACTTTATTAGCATTATTCGCATGCGTTCTGTAAAAGTACAGCACAGTGAGGTCTTTCTCATATTCCGACGTCCGTTTGTTACATAATAAGTTTACCAGTTATCTTTCATTATCTGTTCTCTTCTTTCTCAAGAAGAGTAATGAGTAGAGTGGGTGAAGCTTACCTATGTCAGTTCCTGCATCACTCAGAGAGCTGCAACACTTTTCAGTGCATGATCAGGCCAGAGAAAGTCAGAGGTGGAGAACAGGCGCAAAATGTTTTCTGTTTTTCCGTTTTTTTTCTCTAATAGCAGTTGTACCCATTAATGTGTCGGAATTTGTTTATTAACATGAAATTACTACTATAGTTGGAAGCCTACACTACACATGCCAGATTTTTCTTCACTCCTTTTTGTGAGAAGAGAAGGCATGAGCTAGGATCTATCCTTGAATGGGATTTATCGGCGAGTACCCCCATATCTCCTAAGAGGCCTAACCCATGGTGCTTTCACTTGAAGCTGACATTTGCATAGGCTTGAATTCCATAAGTTTGATGCCAGTGAGCTGTAATCCCTGCAATACCGCCCCTACTTTCTGTAAAATCGACTATTTTTGACGGATTAATCCGTCGCCAAAGTCGCTTTGACATAACTTTCGTGAAAGTTGTATGTTGTGAAAGTAAGACTAGTCGATAGTGCTTGGCATGGCGAATCCAATGATGCATTAATCCCCCAGTTTCAATCAACTTCTTGGTATCTTCCATGATGAGAGAAGATTGAGTCTCTAGCTACCTGAGGTGTTACCTGCGGACACGGCTGCGCTACCTTCATTCAAAATCTTAAAGTGTTCTGAACACGGCTTGACCACTACAATAACCTGCTGTGGCCAGCCCATTCACAACTCGGTGTTTTCGAGCTCGCGGACGAGACTGGTAGCAACTGAATGCCTCCGGAAAAATGGAACGCTCGGTTCATGACACATCGTTGTTGGGGATTCCCCAACAGGGAGGGGGTCTCGTATTTACTGAGAAAACTTTTTTGATAGTTGATTTGTATTGTTTCAGAGAGGTTGTGAAGAGGGATTTGCTCATAGTTAAGAGGGGGGGGGGTGTCGTATTGCCTCACGCCCCCCTCCCCCCCGCTCGACAGCTCGATCAGAGGAGGTAACTAAATGGGGGGGGTCGTACCAATTCCCTAAAAGATGGGGGGGAGGTAGTACGGACTCCATCAAAATCTCAACTGATGAAGAACCCTGGTCTCGTTTGGTCCCTGCGGAAACGGCTGCTATGCATGTAGTGAGGAGCACTTGCCACTAAACCGTCCCATCAAACCCACAAAGGATGATTTGGGACATTCCAGCCTGTCTCGGGACCTCATCTGGGGAACGACATGATGTTATAAAATACGAAAAGGCCAGAAAATTTCATTAGAAGTTGTTGGAATGATGTGAATGATACAATTCTTGAAGATTCACTTTCCAAGTGAGTTCATAAGCTTTCGTGAGAGTTTTGAGACTTTTCAAGTCTTTTGATTTCTCCTACGTTAACCTTTGGTTTTTTTGTGTTTTATACTATTCAAAATAGTAAATATAGTGTCCAATAATGTTTCAATAATGTTACGCTTTCGCTAGTCTAGAGAGATGCGTAATCGTTTCCATTATTGGTTGTGTTTCTAGTCGTCGAATTGGCGCATTAATTTGATTATGGACGTCGAGTGGCCACTACGCTCAGATTAAAAGGGCCTTTTGTGATATGGCGAAGATTTCCCACACGTCCGAACAAGTCCACTCAGTCCCTTTCATTCATTTGTCCAATTGCCGCAGCAATATGCACACTCTATTCCTCCGAATTATCTCTTCTAGCATTACCGTTACTTTCATATGGGGCCAAGTAAAACTGTGGAAGAAGTAAGGATCCGAAGTAGAAGAAGCGAGTGTAAAAAAGAGTAGGAGTGAGACTGGTATTGGTCACCACTAATTTATGCAGTTTAGATCGTTGGTAACTAAGGACAACTTAAGTGCTTCTCGTTTACAGCAATTTAGCATTGATAGTAGCTTACCCTAGCAGTTTGTGCTCCTACGCTCTGGATAAACTAAATATAATTCACCTAAAGGTCAGCAATGCAATTTTGGCATTTCCTGCGGTTGATCTGGATCGTAAGCCATATGGGCGCAGATGCTGCGCCTGTTACTATTATGCTAAGCAGGCATCGAGTGAATTTTAGCTGTATTGTACCAGAAAAAGATTCGGGGGAAAAATACAAGGGTGGGACCTCCGTCTGCCAACAAGTAATCAGTTGTTATTTCCTGACATATTTTATCTGTGAAACACGATTTCCGCGCAAAAATCAAAGAAAATAAAGAACATTCGAAAAGTAATAGTTTCGGCTTACTTTTCTTCTTGTTCTGCAGAATCATGGTGGCCTAATAAATGCGATGTGGCCCATACAATGACTTGTAGGAGCCAGTCAATGTTCAAGTCAGCGTCCTTATCCTCCCAGGCGAATCTGCTACCAGTTTACGGCCCTCCGGAGTTCAGAAAGCTTGGTTGGCCTGGGCAGGAGCCCACCCGAATTTGACCCCATACCGCGTGCGGTTAACGTGCCACTTGCCCCTACACCGCCTCGCCTTAAGCAGACAAAGATGTTAAGTGAATCAAATCGTTAGAAAGCTTTCAGGAGGGTCGAGGCGCAAAAAAGACCAAAAACTGTTTTCGCTGTTACCAGAAATATCTCACACGAGCTCACGCGCGTGTCCCTGCCGCTTTGCAAGTAGCTAACTGCAGCTTATACCTCAGAAAATAGGGTGCTTGAAGAGCGCAATAAGCTTGAGCACTCTCGCCCTTGCTGATGTGTTTCGTATTATAGATCTTATAAAAAGAAAATTTACGAAAGGGAAATAGCGTTTATCCATGCATTGGTTTCTGTGGCGCTCATAAATGGCTCCCAGCGTTCATTTGTTGTTCTTGGTTGATGAATGGCATAGTCGGCTGCCTTTCTGTGGGATGGGTTTTCATGCCGGCCATTTCTAGGTACGCACAGTAAGACATGGGTTTGCGTGCACTATGCTTGCAACGGAAAAACTTGTATAAAAAGACATCGTCTCTATTTGTACCGTGGCGATGGATAAACTGGTCCTTATGCCCCCCCCCCCCCCCCTCCCTTCTTCACCCCTCTTCTCCCTACGCCCATCGAGGTCACATCGATGTTGAAGGTATAGCCACGTTCTTCAAGAAAATCAAAGTTTACTCATCTAACTTTCAGCCTCAGTTTCCCAATAAAACCTGCCAACTAGTAGAAGAGGAGGAAGACCAATGCGGACCCATTTCAGAAACCAGATATTACCACTCACATCTCCACCGACTTGAATACGACCCCATTCCCTGAATGACTAAGGGATGACATGCTGTGGTTTCCGTTGACCATTCCACATTTCATATTTTTCACATTTCGGAGATATTTCGACATTCAGTGACACTATTTATTACTAAAGGCTCAAAACAACTCAGAAGAACTCTAAAGGCTTTAAGCTGGCACTTAGATCCCTTTCCAAAAACGACAGGCTTAGAGTTGCTCTGTAAGTCTCATAAACTTCAGCAGTTCTTCCCAGAAAGTTCTGAGCCTTCAAGGATAAATTTTGTTAGGCCAAGCCTTATTTCACGCATTTCAAGACCAACATGTGGTTTTATGGTAAAGTAGTACTGTAACAAATTCTAGAACTCGTTTCTAATGATCTTTGCTCTTTATGGTCTGAAAGGTTTTCCATGCACAACCACTTAAAATGACCTTCCTATTTCAAGAAGGTCATTTTCATTCGAGTCCTATTCAATTTCCTGTGGATGAACTCTGAGCGAAAACATGCCCTATAAAATTGCATCCAGTGAAGAGAGTTAATAGATTTCTGCTGGAATTAAGTTCAGTTCTATTTCGAAAAATCATAGGGTTTCTGAAAGGGACTTAGATGGCCGCATTTCTCTAATGAGATTCCAATAAAATTTCCCGTTTCTATGGCACCACAGTAAAAAGAACCTCTCGCTATTAAGATACAGCATCTTATTTATAACTTTATAGGTTTCCATAGGATTATCATCAATTTACCGTGGAGGGGAATGAGAGTTCTCAGTTGATGGTCTCCCGATCAATAAGGGCAAAATCGTTTCCAAGGGTGCATTATTTTCATTCCGTGCATGCCTCGCTTTTTTTTTCTTCATCGGGTTTGCTAGCCACTAAATTGACTTCCGCTTGGTGCAGTCTATTTTTAGACGAAAAGGGATTCGAGTTCTGCTGAAAGTCACCTATTTATAAACAGGGTACAACATTGT
>MU913022.1:7400-24225 GCA_036418165.1 Cooperia oncophora
CTTACCAATAACTTTATTTTATATGGCTCTTTTGCGATGCTGTGCCGCTTTTGTTATTCTGTTCTACCCTCCTGCGACCTTTCAATATTTTGTTACTAACAACTTGTGTGGTTATGATTTTCACCTGAACCGCAAAAAATATTGTTGTACACTTCAGTTTTGTTAGATGTAGTTAGCTACATAGTGTCCCTCAACAACGTTACACTTTTTCTTCAAGGGTATCAAGGGTTCCGTTGCAGCCTCCAAGCCTTCTGCAAAATGAGGGATGCACGTGGTTTCATAGACTGGAAAGTAATTCAGCTTTTTTCGTCATTTTATGTGAGGGAAATAACTGGGCGGGGTGGTGAGACACCCATCTCACTCCATACGCAGAGATGTTCATCGCCAACGTGAAACAGTTCTTCGTAAGCTGAAAGAACATCTCGGAGCCACAGACATGGAACCGTTCCCGAATCAGTCATAGTGATAACTGTAACAGCGTTCTGTGGGTACGAGAGAACTGTTGAACGGGTAAGTATCTCACGGTCGGCCTTCCCATCCGGCGAGCGGCTCTACAACTCGTTCTTGGAAACAACGATTATAGCCGCCACAAGTTACCACGGTGTGCTATGGGGTGAACGGATAAGGCGACTGATCCACAAAATGCTGAAGGAGGAAAAGGATGTCGCAATCGCGGAACTGCACTGGCAGATGGCCAACCGGTCGAGAAGAGGCCTGAGGAAGAAGGGACTGCGTCGTATGCGTGGTCGAAACATGGGTGTTTAAAGGTACTTAAAGAGGAGAGGATGGATAGAAAAGTGTTGTCGCGCTTTCCTACCGCTAGAGAAATACATTAGTATTCTACTGGAAGGAATGAAGGAAGGCGTGACATTGTTACTACAACATTGCGCGAGATGGGGTGATTGCGTTGAGCCCATATTTTTGTCTGTAGGCAACGGCGTTCAGCGAGCGTGGATCACTAGGTGTTCGAGAAATGGTCAAAGTGAGCAGCTCCTTCTATGAGAGAGTTTACAGCAGGTCGGATTGTTACTCCAGTAGTCGACAGCGCTCCTCATCACACTGCAGCTTTAGGAAAAGTAGCTACACAAAAGCTTCACGTACACGAATTGTGAAATTAATGGAATGAAATCAGGTTGCGACCAAAAGCTAAAGGATTGAGGAATGGAGTTATCTCAACACGCACGACCTCGACTCGTGTATTATTTATACATTCGCACAGCTCGACAACTCGTACATTTATATTTTTGGTATTATTGTTAAAGAGATTGCTCTACATCTCAAAACGAGCGTAGCTCCTCTCTTCAGGCAGTATTTAGCTCACTTCGCCGTCATTCGAGATGGCGCAGCAGCCTTGCGCTGTTGCGCCGCTGAAAACATCTGTGAGGGGAAAAAAGCCTTCCAGGGCTCCCTACATTCCACTGCTTCTTTACCCATGTGGAGCTTTGCTGGAGCCACATTAATAAGATAGGACGCCTCAGTAAAGTTTCCCGAGTATTCCTTGCATCGGGATATACCAACGAGCTTTGTTTTATTCATTAGGTCAGAAGTAGTACTATGGATATTGGGCAGCGTGACGAGAAGCTCTACGAGAGTTGGTGCAAGCAAGCGGTGAAAAAGGAGGATTGCGCGCGGCTAAAGGAGGCTTATGATGCCAGTCTCTCGTCCCCGCACTTCAGATATCCTTCATTTTATAAACCAGTAACTTTGTGTGTCGGTTTGTATGTATGTAAGTATGTAAGTATGTATGTAAGTATGTATGTATGTAAGTATGTATGTCTGTCCGTCCGCAAAATGTTTCACGGGTTTTAGATTTTACTGGAGGGAAGAACGACCGCTAGGCAAACCGGAAATCGGTTGGTGCAGATGTATCAATGCAATGTTTTGATTTTGGTAGCATCCTCCACTATATAGAGACAACCATTTTCGCGTAAATTCGGCGAGCCTTGCAGAGCTTGCTAGCGTGGCAGGTGGACGTGATGGCTCGTGCGGGGGCAGGGGGGGGCGAAAGGGGGGGCACCGAGTGACCCCTCCCCTCTGCTTCCTCCACCTGCACGTGCTCAGCGGGACATGAGCATGTGCAAGTGGAGGAAGCAGAGGGGAGGGGATGCGGTGAAGGGGGGGGGTAGCGCACGCTCGAGTGGAAGCACGCAAACAGCATGGGATGAGAAAACAACCGCCAGAAAAATTTCAAATCCTTTTCATTTTATAAATCATCCGTCCGCAAAATGCTTCACGGGTTAGAATTAGTGGAAGGAAGAACGACCGCTAAGCAAACCGGAAACCGATTGGTGCAGATGTATCAATCCAATGTTTTGATTTTTTTGATAGCATCCTCCACTATATAAGAATCTTCGATGTACATTCGGCATTGCCACGAGCTGCTGGCGTGGCAGCTGGACGTGTGCTCGTGCGGGGGCAGGGTGGGGTGGGGCCGATGGGGGGGGGGACGCCCAGTGCCTCCTCCCTCTTTGCTTCGTACCCATGCGCGTGCTCAGCCCGCATCTGAGCATGCGCAAGGGAAGGAAGCAGAGCCGGGCGGTCCGACTGGAACACTGGGGATTTTGTTCCGAGGCATGTTATAGGTTATGGCACAAAACTATGTGGTGACAAGAACAGCTAGCTGCTGATAAGGGGAGTTAGAGTGGAAAGGTCAACACACTCATAACGCGGGACACAGCAGCAGTTAGGCGTTGATTCCAGCAAATGATATCAAGGGGAAGGTAGAGAGAAAGGTAGAGACAGCGACGGCGGATGACAGGAAGTGATAACGGTTGATAAGGCCTGATAGAGATTTTTGCAGTTGTTGTTCAATCAAAAGCTGGAGCCTACGTTATGGAGGGCTTTAGCTGAGAGGGACTGATGAAGGATGAAAGCCAATTTTCAATTGGGATAAGTAAAGATAAGGGGACATTCTCATAGCGACGATCTCTGACACTATAACTGCAAAACCCCTCATGTAGGGCGAACTTTTCCTCGCAGCTATTCCTTCTCTGATAGCATTAGAAGTAAACTCATCACTGGGGGGGGGGGTGAAATGCAAATTCTTTGCAATTAGCAGGGCGGCGACGGCATGTTAAGTGACAAGTGATAATCGGCCCCATCGTTGGTGTTTGTTGATGCAGTATGAAACGGGGGAATAGGGGTTTTGCATCTATGGGCAGACATATTGATATTCTGTACTTCCTATGTATTTCTATGATCTACTTATAGAATGGGCGTTATGCCGAAACCAGCACGCCTTCTGCAAATATGAGGGGTGCAGATTTTGCTAGGTTACTCTCTCTATTATGGCTGATTACCACTAGCGTGCAATATGAGCAGCTCAGGCGATTAACAAATTCCATCCCGTTATGATGTGCGCCTGGCGAAGTCAGGCCAGCTCGGCGAAGCCGAGCTAAAAAGAAGGAGGAGAGCTCGGCGTCAGCCGGGCGATCCGACTGGTTAGTTTATAAGATGAACTGTTACGTCGAATTTAGTATAGGGTTGTAGATAATTGTTCTGTCATCTTTTATGGCTTTGCATTTGCTCTCACGGGTTTCTGGCATGTTCATAACAACGGTTGATGCTAGTTTATTTACAACTTCTTTCTCTGTTGTGCTTCGATAGCACGGCCTGAAATTTCGTTATGGCTTCGCTGTTGCGGGTATTTTTTTACTAGTACTGTTTCGTTGAGCTGTCTTTCTTAAAGATTTTCATTATTAATAGCTACTACTTTGATAGTTACGTTTTTACCTGGGTTTTTTCTCACTTTATGTATTTCTTCCTTTGACATCCTCCTCTTCCGGACTGTTTCATTCACTGATTCTAATACGTTTTTCCTTATTAGTCTATTGCTTCGCTTTGGTTGTTAGCCACTTTTTATTTATAGCTAACCATATATGACAAAACCAGTCGGATCGCCCGGCTGACGCCGAGCTCTCCTCCTTCTCTTTAGCTCGGCTTCGCCGAGCTGGCCTGGCTTCGCCAGGCGCGCTCGGAAATGAATCACTTCTGATTACTGGGCCGCTCATACAGGGAATCGTAATATATACATGGTGGAATCGTAATATATAGAGCATCCTGCGGTTCCTGCACCACAGCTTTGGCACACGTTTATATTTGCGGTATGCGTACTAACGCCCAACAATACGAATATCGGCACTATTGAACTATTCCTACCCCAAAAAACTCAAAAATTTTTTCGCTGAAACGTTGCCTATAGATGTAATTCGATGCGCTGATCACGAATATACATCCGTTTCGAGCGCTGGCGTCATTTGGCGCCATTATGCGCCAATTTGGCGCCCACCACTTTTTTCACCAAAGTTGATGAAAACTTGCATATGGGGGTTAATTGAGGTCCTGATTACGAATCCAACATTTATTTTTGGCGCTGGCGCCATTTGGCGCCATTACGCGCCAATTTGGCGCCATATTGGCGCATAATGGCGCCAAATGGCGCCAGCGCTCGAAATGTGATATTCGTAATCAGGACCTCAATTAACCCCCATATGCAAGTTTTCATCAACTTTGGTGAAAAAAGTGGTGGGCGCCAAATTGGCGCATAATGGCGCCAAATGACGCCAGCGCTCGAAACGGATGTATATTCGTGATCAGCGCATCGAATTACACCTATAGGCAACGTTTCAGCGAAAAATTTTTTTCTGAGTTTTTGGGGTAGGAATAGTTCAATAGTGCCCAAATATCTATAGATATAGATGCAAAGTGCAATCGATAAAAACATACCAATATGAACCACTCAGTAGAAGAACAAATTTTGTTTCCATTACCTGCACCGAAATGCCTACCGATGAACGCTTCCCCTTTGAATTACCCTGCAACCCGCTACTATAGCCCTTTACTATTCGTTCTCATCAGTAATTGAGAGTTAAAAGTGAAAAAAGCTATTGAGCGCAAAAAGTGCCACATTATCCAGGTTTCCAGTTCTCCTTGAATTTCTTGAATTTTCCTGAGTTTCCTGTTTTAGGCAAACTACACTGGTATGCAAAACTTAGGGACGAAACAACTTTCGATCACTGTGCCTCTGCCAGACAACATAGCTCGAAATTCATATCATATCAAGAGAGAACCTTAACGATATTGTACAGAAAGCAACTGACAGAAACTCGGAATAAGACGAATTGTTATGACATTTTTATTCAACCATGTCGATTACACATAAGTCTTCACGATTTATCCTGGTACTACAAAAGAAGTTACACGGATCCTAATAGGGTGTGTGATCACCACGGACAGCAATACAACCGCGATCCCATACTCTCCACGAGGTTGGTAATGAGTTCCTGGGGCAGGGCATTCCACTCCTCAATCAGTGCATTTGACAATTGCTGGATCGTCATTGGTGCATTCGTGCTGCAATGCGTCTACCCAGTGCATCCCACACGTGCTCGATGGGATTTAGGTCGGGGGAACGGGCGGGCCACTCCATTCGCCGGATATCCTCTCGTTCTAGAAGCTCCTCCACCTGGGCTGTTCGATGCGGTCGCGCATTGTCATCCATGACAGGGCCGATTGCAGCTCTGAAAAGACGGACATGATGTAGGGAACGAATCTCGTCGCAGTAGCCGGCTGGTGAGGGTCCTTTTCAAAAAATCTGGGACGCCGTCAGTACGGCCATGCCCCAACACCCGATTGCCTTCCCCATACCATAACACCTCGACCACCAGTACGATCACGTTCGACAATGTTTCCGGGGAGTTGCGTGTTCCCACCTCTCGCCATATGAGGGTGCGTCCAGAATCACTGCTCAGACTGAACCTGCTCTCATCCGAAAAGAGCACACGGCTCCATTCCTCATCGGTCCATTCGCCATGCTCCTGGCACCACCGTAAACGGTCTCGCCGATGCGCGGGGGTCAAAGGAACACAACGTAACGGTCGTTGGGCGAAGAGACCACTACCATGCAGTGGTCTTGCCACTGTAGTGCGTGAGACGGCTTGCCCTAGAGTCCTGTTAAACGTCGTTGCAATAGCCGAAGCCGACTGACGAGATCTCTTCTTGCCTGCTGCACAATGTAGCGGTCGTCCCTTGGTGTAGTTGTCCTTGGTCGGCCACCCCCTCGTCTTCGGGCAGCCAAAGGTTCAGAACGCTCTCCATGCACGTGAAACAAGGCTGTGAGCGATACCGAACTCCTGGGCTACACTCGTCATGGTTCGACCTTCTTCGAGCTTCCCTCGTGAAGTCATCCGGATGCCCTCTTCGGGACATGATGAATCGAAGGATGCTACCACAGCTCTTGCAGCTACTCGTTGATTGAGAAAAAATTTTTTCATACCCGTAGACTGCCTCGATTTGCGCGGTCGGCCATATTTGGCACTTTATTCAAGCTCTTCTTCCACCGAGAAAAGTCTAGCTTCCGTGTGCACATCCCTTAGGCGAAGTAGGCAAACATGCCTTCCACACTTTCATTTTACTTCCACCCCAGTCATTAGTGTTTTATTTACATTATCCATCTCGTCTCTAAGGGTTTGCACACAGTGTAGCGAGTACCCCTCCCCCCCCCCCCCCCCCCCCCCCCCCCCCTCCCCGTTCGCGGCATCGACATTATATATAATAGGATAGTGGGAGAGGATCGCTAACAGAGAAGTGATGGCTGAAGGAAAAGTCGCTTACTGAGACTTTATTATTTGGCAGTATAGTGATCATGGATGTCGTGAGAATGTCCCCTTATCTTTTCTTATCAATTGTGTAAAAATGCTTGCCGAACCGTCAATAAATGTCGCAATCCCAAAACGCATATTCGTGACGAGGAGGCCGCACGCGTTTGACCTGAACAGCAACTGCAAACGTTCTCTGTCAGCCCCTATCAGCTGTTTTCACTTCCTGTCAGCCTCCGTCGCCGTTCCCACCTTCTTTTTAGATCATTTGCTGCAATCAACGCCCAACTTATGTTTTGTCCCGCTTTATGATTATGCTGACCTTCCCATTTTAACTCCCCTTATCAAATCTTATCAGCAGCCAGCCCAGTTCTTGTCACCCACCAATAATATTCCTGTGCCATAGCCTGTATCATACCTTGGAACAAACGCCCCCGTGTTCCCTCCCGGCTCTGCATTTCCTTTTTGGTGTTTATACATGCCTCAGGTCTGGCTTGATCCGTGCGCGGCAAGGGAGCAGAGGGGGGGGGCACTCGGCGTCCCCCCCCCTCTGCTCCCTTCCCACCCTGCCCTCGCACGGTACACGTTCAGCTGCCACACCAGCAGCTCGTGCAATGTGGCTCGAAGTACCGAATGGTTGTCTTATATAGCGGAGGCTGTTATCACAACCAAAATATTGGATGATACATCCGCACCAATTGGTTACCTGTTTGCCTAGTGGTCGTTATCTCCTACCGAGGACTCGAATCCGTGAAGCATTTTGCGGACGGACATACACACATACATACATACATCGCCTTGATGTCCGCTCTTCAAGGTTGTTTGCGCCGTCCTTGCAGGACACATCTATGTCATTCGTTACGATTCCTTGCCATTTGTTGCCATCTTTGCCCATATAATTTCTGTAACACGTGACGACGCAGCATTTTATCCCATACGTGCGCTGGACGCACATTTTCTCTTACACTGAAACTTAGATAAAATTTCCGATATAAAGGAATTACTACGATCCAAAATCTATCGAGAATGCAAGCCAGAACGAGCTATAGCAATCTCGACATCTCTGACACAATTTAGCACTTATTGCACCAAATCTTGCAAAATCAGGCCATTTTTTACCAAATTCTCCCTCTAAAGACAGAATCGACTGAAAATTTGTCTCCCGGGGTGATTTGACCTCCTAAAGGACAATATCGCATCCCTCGACCCGAAAATGTTTGTTCTTGAACTAATTTTATGAAAAGAAAGTGAAACAATCGCGCAGATCTTGAGTTATATAATAACTGTGGGACAGCATTGGGCGACGCCGTTCCACAAGACAAACTTTCTGTCGTCCACCATTGACGGAAATCGTCGTCAGCGCGTTAAGCAGTTTGTGGACAATCCGAATTGTAATATTTGCGTTCAGGGGTCAAGCTGACCCACGAGACAAGTTTTCAACGATTTTGGTGACCTGAAGTATTTTGGCGCCGCAGCATTTTCGCGGGAGACGAATGTGATATTCGTGTTCAGGGTTCAAGCTACCCCACGAAACAAGTTTTCAGCGCTTTCGGGACCTAAGGTATTTTGGCGCCGGCGCCTGTGGCGCGGGCGCCGGGCAGTCCGCGCTAAACCACGCGTAGCTGTCACCGTTCAGACTTCGGCCCTACCTCTATGGACATCTCTTGAGCAAACTTAGTTGCTCGCACGTCCTTATTATCAGAGCAGTATGCTATCGGACAGCATTGTCCGACACCGTCCCATGAGACAGACTGGCTGTCGCACACCATTGTCCGACACCGTCGTCAACGTGTTAAAAGGAATCACACCACCTTTTGGCGCGTGTTTCTTGGGCCTTTTACACCGCGGGATACCAGTTGGTTACGCGGTATGTCCATCGGTTATCGTCAAGACGAGCTACGTGTCCAGCCCATCTCTTTTTCGAGTCATAAATGGTTTCGATAACATCCTTTACGCCCGTCCGTCTTCGGATTTCGCGAGCAGGGATCTTGTGCATTAGTGTTACTCGACACATTGCTCGCTCCATTGCCCTTTGCGTAGCAGCTAGTCTTCTCTCCTCATCTTTGATTGTGCTCCATGTCTCACTTCCATATACCAGTGCTGGTAGAACATGGGTGTTGAACACCTGAGATCTTATTTGAGTTTCAATCCGTCTATCGGTGAGAACATCTCGGTATTTGTTAAATGTGGCCCATCCCGCCTTTCGACGCCGGCTGATTTCTTTTGTAAGATCATTATCCATCGTTATTGCTTGGCCAAGATAGGTGACGATGAGACTTCTATGACTGATCCTTTCATGCATAAACGATAGTCATTGGTGTAGTTGTTTTTCATCCATTTGGTTTTTCCTGGATGTATTACAAGTCCAATGGATCGGGAGGCTTCGCTCAAAATATTTAGGGAGCTTTCGAGTGCAATTTCAAGACGATATATTGAAATAATATGACAATGTAACACGAACTGCTACACCGACATAAAATTGCTCAAAGAACCAGTTCGTGTGTGTCGGTTCGCTTCCAATCAAGACTATGTCGTCTGCAAACATCAAGTATTGAAGTCTTTCGCCGTCTATCTCAATGCCACAAGGCAGCTCGATTTGCCGCATTACAAGTTCTAAAGCTGCAGAGAATAGTTTTGGAGAGATAACCTCGCCTTGCCGTACGCCACGTTGGATCTTTACACGAACTGGTTCTTTGAGCAATTTTATGTCAGTGTAGCAGCTCGTGTTACATTGTCGTATTATTTCAATATATCTTCTTGAAATTCCGAACGTGGCAAGTGCGTTTAGTACCGCTTGGTGTTCGACCGTATCAAATGCCTTTTTGAAGTCAACAAAAAGATAACATAGCGGGATTCGGTATTCTCGACATCTTTCCGCAAGTTGAGAAATCACATGTATCTGATCGATGGTTGAAAAGCCTTCACGAAATCCGGCTTGTTCTCTTCTCGTATTTATATTGAGTGTTCCACTTATGCGGTTGAGGATGATACGTGAGAAGATTTTGAGTATTGTGGACAGGAGCGCTATAGGACGTAGTTGGCCAGTATATCACGCGGTCCTTTTTTGTGGATCAAAATGGTGTTCGAGCCCAGCCATTCCTTTGGTACAATTCCCGACGCCAGCATTTCCGTGAAAATGTCTGCCAAAGGGCGGGCAATGAACTCCTTCAGACATTTCAGGTGTTCTGCCAGAATTCGATCTGGTCCAGGCGCTCTTCCTCCTTTCATCTGTTGAATAGCCTTCAAAACTTCCGTTTCAAGTACTTTCCATTCATCTCTTGCAAGTGTGTCATCATCATTCTCACAAAATATCATGTTAGGTTGTACCAGCACTTTTGTGGAGAAGTGGTCTTGGAAAAAGTTTCTTGACAACAGAGCCATCTGCTTTTGTGAGATATTCAGGGGTAATGAGCGAGTGTTGATGAATGTTCTTTTGATGCTCGTGCATTTTTCAGCTGCTTCTCTTGCTTTACGTCCCGCGTATTCACGATATTCTTTCCTCACTCTATAGCGTATAGCCTTGTTTAATATAGTTCTAGCCACAGGAGTCATAGTTTTTCCCAATTCTTTCCGAGTGGCCAACATTTGCAGTGTAGTAACACTTAATCGTTCCCGAGGTCTGCTTCGAACGCGCTCTGAAGCATTTTTAACTAAATCCCGAATAGTAGAAATCAACTTTTCGTATCTGCTGTGGAACATTTCCCTGTTCTGAAGAAAAGTTTGTCGTGGAAGCGAGCGCTTTTAGTCGTTCTTCAGAGAGCACATATTGAGCACGTTGCGAATAGTATGCAGCTAATCGTCTCCTTTCTTCTCTGAGCTTTATTGCTACTGTGGCTCGAACTAAACGGTGGTCCGATCCAATATTAAAATGCGATTCTCCGATCACTGTAACATTGTGAAAGAGGCGCAAGCAGTTGGTTAAGAAGAAGTCGATTTCGTGGAACATCTGCCTGTTCGGGGTATGGTATGTCCAGCGACGTCCTACACGCTTTTGGAAATATGAGTTTGCCACTGATAATCGACTCCGTTCGGTGAATTGTGCTAAAGCCTCTCCTCTGTTGTTTCTTCCTGGTATTCCGTATGGCCCTATATAGGATTCATCAGGTTCTCCGCATCCTAAGTGGGCATTGAAGTCTCCAGCGCATATCACATATGTTCCTTTTGGAGTAGTGGCAATTGCATTTTCGAGTGTGTCGTAGAACTCTTCCACGGCTTCATCTTCATATGCACCGGTGGGGGCATAGACCGACAGTATTTTCATCGTCTTCTTTTTGCCTAGTTCGAGCATTAGAATCGCAATTCTTTCAGACACTACTTCGCAATAGGCAATCCTTGCAGTGAAACGTGGCGATACAATGAATCCGACTCCTCCGACTTTTCCGTTTCTTGAGCCAGCTCCTAAGATCACTTCATGTCCAGTGTGCCATTTCCATCTTCCTGCATTGTATCTTAACGTTTCTTGGACACATGCTACATCAATCGCACACCTGTCCATTTCAGATACTAGCTGATCGATCACATAGTCGTTAACGAGACCTCGAGTGTTTATTGTTCCAATGTTTAGGAAACTGTTTGGCAGATCGCTTTCCGTGAGATTTCTCCCCCTCTGCCTTTGCCCTCTCTGCCAGGAAGGGCGGTGGCCGCACGGGACTGAGGGTGCTTCTTCTTGAACTTCACTCATAGATGTTGATGGCCTGGACTTACCCTCACCGCCTAGCCATAACTGGCGGTAGTACCACTGCCGGGTGTGGTACCTGTCCAAGAGGGGCCCGTTTTTAGCCTCACTCAATGCGTCGCTGTTCCGGCAACAACAACAACTTGTTTCCAGCACTTTGAGGTAACGGGGCTAGGGATGCATACACACATACTTACATACTACATACATACAGACCGATAAACCGACACACAAAGTTACTGCTTTATAGAATAGAAGGACTGAAGAGGTACTGAAATATTCGGCACTATTGAACTACTTCTACCCCAGAAACTCAAAAAAATTTTCTCGCTGGAATGTTGCCTATAGATGTAATTCGATCACGAATATCACATCTGTGTCGAGCGCTGGCGACATTTGCCGCCATTATGCGCCAACTTGGCATCCACCACTTTTTTCACCAAAGTTGATGAAAACTTGCATATGGGGGTTAATCGACATCCTGATCACGAATATCACACTGGTTTCAAACGCTGGCGCCATTTGGCGCCATTATGCGCCAATATGGCGCCATATTGGCGCGACATTCATTTTTGGTGTTGGCGCCATATGGCGCCAACACCAAAAATGAATGTCGGATTCGTAATCAGGACCTCAAGTAACCCCCATATGCAAGTTTTCATCGACTTTGGTGAAAAAAGTGGTGGGCGCCAAATTGGCGCATAATGGCGCCAGATGACGCCAGCGCTTGAAACGAATGCGATATTCGTGATCAGACATACACTAGGCAACGTTTCAGCGAATTTTTTTCAGTTTTTGGGGGTTCAATAGTGCCAAATATTCTTTTGCGCGGAAAGATGAAAAATCATACCCTAACCTCACAAGTCGTCAGTAACAGAATCGTGAATATTCAGAAAAGCTTTCTTTTTTACGGAAAGAGTAGAATCAGCGAGGAGAATAACAAAAGCGGCACAGCATCACAAAACAGCCATATAAAGTAAAGCAGTGATTTGAAAATGAATAGCAACAAAGTGCAGCATCGTGCAGCTTTTGGACCTAAAAAGAAAACGGATGTACGGTTTGGTCTGAAAGAAGTAAAGACCGAACCGTCATCCACTGGAAAAATTCTGAATAAGTCGTGAGTGCTTAAGAGAATCACTAAAAAAGAAACATGCAACGGAGTCCAAAAATCTGTGTCACCACCCTGCAAATGACAAAAGAAGATGGTGGCAAAAACTCAAAAGAATTCCAAGAAGAATTCAACCTTAAAACTGTGTCAACATGTGTTCACTGCGTAAAAGAAGGCATTAATGACACAGGAAGGAAGAATGAGTCGAACGAAGAGTATTAATGGAAAATAAACTAACGTTCCAGAAGACTGTGGCGATTACAGCACACCTTGAAATACATCGCATTCCAAAAAGATGGCAAGCTTCAGAACTATGCCAGACTGTGTTCCAAGCATAAGCAAGAACACAAGAACCCCATAAAGATCAAGAAGCAGTCGGCGGACTCTACTGAGATGCCCTCCGAGTATTCGCGCCACCGTTGCATTACTCTCTTGATTTCAAGAAAAAGGCTATTCTCGCTACTCATGCCGAAACACTTCTCTATATATTCGGTTTTGTGATGGCGAGAATGGCGAGTACCTACATGGGCTCGCCGTCGCGCGTTTCCAGCTTTTTGCTGAGATCGTCGAAGGGAGCGGCTCTCACAGCAACGCTTCTTTACCGAAGCACACAACTACTGGAACTTCTGCCCATTGTAGCCTATTTGAAAAACACATGGTAGAGCCTCTTTTTTTCACGAACCTCGTTTTGTCCGTCCACTGCCAGGATTCCTTGTCGATTCGTCGTCCTGGTTTCGTTGTGCAAATTTTGAAGCAGATGACCTGGGTTATCCTGCAGCGGCTTCTTTCCAGGTCAGTTGTGACGTCAGTTAATCGAATGCGAGAAATCACAGCTGCCGCGCACTCCTTGAGTCGCCTCCACTTAAATCTTGAGGTCCACATCGCTCCCTCTGCTTCAGGCTGGGAGCTGCAAATTTCAGTGTGCAGATCGAGAGGCGGTGCTTTGTGTCAACAGTTTGATACGACACCATCTGAGCGTCTGTAGCGAGTCCTTGACCGCCATGTTTGATGAGAACAGTCTATTTATCCAGCTACTCTCGCTGTAAAAGGTAATGAGATGGGCACGTTTGCGAACTTTCCGTTAAGGATGACGAGGGTATGAGCATCTACATACTCAAGGATTCGCTCACCGTTAGCATTCCGGGATCTATAACCAAGTCTACCATGACTGGCGTAGCCATCTTTCGCAACGCCCACGCTCCCATTTTGACTGCCAGTTACAATTACCGTCTTCCGGTGGTACCTCGACCGTCTCCTTATCCAGGAGAGGTCAGAACTCGTCTTTGGAGCTTTCCGTTTGCGGGGCATGTGCTGAGCATAAGTAGTCGTTGCTCGACAGCGACAGCAAATTCCATTAATTGGACATGAAGATGAACAACAGTCATAGTGGAGTGAAGGAATCGCTGAGACACGATCACATGATACTTGCAGTTCTCGGCCCTCCATAAAGAACGGTTTCGAAGCCGCGGCCACCTTCTTTCTACTTGTGATCATCCATTTTATCTCTTGCGGTGCGCAGACGTCGATAAACCTACGCTCTAGTTTTCTGCCGACTCATACGCGAGCGCCCGAGTAGCGTTCCAACGTTCAGCGCCGCAACGCCAGCCTTCATCCGTTGCAAGGTTTTTGGACTAACCTGATTGCCCCTCCCCCTCAAAGCTGTCCTTGCATCTATGATCTTCGCATGCTTCTCACACTGGCGGGGCCTTGCAAGTGCGCGTCAGCTTTCGCAGACATCGTGGTATTATTTCGGAATTTGCGTTCCAAATATTGTGATGTGACATGGATGCCCGTAAGCCGGCCCTTCACGGCTTGTCACCTGCTTCGAATGTCCGTATTCAGCTTCTCCCGCGAAAGCGAGCAGTTCCCGTTGGCACCCACGTGGAGGAACGGACATCACCACCTTAATGTGCGGCGAACTCTATAAAACCAAGCAAAAAAAATCTTGCATTTGTGAACGATATGAGTTTGGTGCGCCTGATCCATATAAGAATCACATGGTCCACACGGCCTGCTAAGCATGATGGCATTTGAACACGCGGTCGTCAATGTGTCAATTCGAAATATCTCGTGAAGGAGGGCTCCCTTTATTATCCTTGTTACGCATTAGACTACCACAGACAGGGCACAGCATGGGGATGTGCGAAATGTCGGTGTGAGTACGACCCCCCCCCCCCTTCGAATGGGGTCCAGGCACGACCCCCCTCCACCTCCACGGCTTTTTCGCCGACGACGAGCAATGAGTATATAGTCGGCGAAAAAGTTGTCGAGCGGGGGGGGGATGGTACAATTACTATGCAACGTATATCCGTATATCCCACGGGCGTACAAAATGCATATAGTGCATATAAAAAATTAATACGACCCCCCTTTTCCACAAGAAAAAATCAACTATCAAAATAAATTTGTCTTCAAATACGACCCCCCCCCTCCCCAGAGCAAAAGTACGACCCCCCATGGAATTAACGCAACGATGCTGTACCCTGACCACAGATGATTAGAAAATAGAAACTGCATCCCTAAAGCGTGGACGGCCCTAGCTCAAGAAGTTGCGCAATAGGTTTCTTCTACTTTTTGATCTAATTTTTTCGCACGCGCACTCATATGGGTCAACGGCGCCCCGCGGTCGAAGATAATGACTTGTAGGGCACAAATGGTAATAACAAGAAGGTAAATATCTTGAAAGTGAAGAAAAAAAAGCAGAAAAACTCGCCCCATTGCCCCATGTGGGATCTCAACAGCACCCGTATGGGCATAAGGCGAGGAAGGGACGTTTTTGGACGAGTTATCAATTGTTCACCTGAGAGGAGTGAGTTAGTGGTGAGACAACCACACCATAAGGTGGCAGAAGACGGAAACTAGGAGTTGCCGTGACCTGTGGGCGGAGCGCTGGTCAGGTCGCGAGCAGGTCGCACTTTCATCTCGTGTTTTCGAGCTGCAGAAGTAGTACATCATCCATGCTTGTGGACAGGACTACGAGGAACGCGAGCGTGCCTTCAAAAAAGCAGAATTATTTGTGAGCGCGAGCTATCATAAGAGTTAGCGAGTGGACACGTAGTTCAGGGTCATGCTCGCTACGCCGCAAGGAAACAATAGCGCACCCTCGTCGTTAAATGTAAGGTTGACATAGATGGCGGAAGGTCCACCTGCCGCGGGTGGCCTACCTTCCTAGACATTTACCACGCAATGATCACAAGCTAATCGCACTATCATGTGGAGCATGGTATTCTTCGTCAAATAATTTGGAATTCACTGGCGTGAAATTTGATTTTCCGCATAAAATTCTGAGGCGAACAATCATCACTTACATGTCAGCTTGAAATTTAGAGTTTTGAAGGGATCCGTAGGACCGTAGAATACAGGAGGTGGTATTCTTCCATAACAGACTACAGGTCGCTGAACAGACGGCTAGAGATTGCGGGATACCGACTAGGCATTTCTGTCCTATGCAAGATGCTTCGTAGACTTCGCTTCAACGGACTATTATTTCAAAGGAACCTTTGCGGACCAAGAGCTTCGACAAGAAAACTCAGCTATTGAGCTGAGGCTGAGAGCTGGTACTTCTTTGCTTCCATTTGCTGGGATTCTATTATGAGGAAACTTCCTATTGCCTTACAAGTGGCGGCAATTGACTGGTGCCATGGTACTTATCCAGCTTGATACTGTTGTTGGATTTTGTTGTAAAAAAACCGACTGAATTTCCTTTTAAAAATGGACAGGAACTCATATTCTAATCTGACATGTCCAAAAAATAAACTCATAGACTTCCTCGAGCTTACTTTGGTTGGCTAGTTCTATAAGAAATGATTTGGGTCGGACTTCGACTTTACGGAAGAGCCGAGATGGTTGATACTTTTGGACTAGTTTTGTGAAGGCTTCAACATTTACGAGTAGCGTATAGGAATCTGTTACTCAGTGGCGTTTGTTGAAATGCTGTGATCTAAAAAGTTTGAGTTAAACGGCAGTTAAGGAGCAAAGTAGCTTTTTCTTAAATATGTTTGCCGCTCCCACCACTAGGATATACCGCCTGACGCTTGATCGATTGACTCCTCGGAAGACATGCAGGACACCTAAATCGTGCCACTGATTTATACCTCTAAAGAGTCAGCGGCTGATTTGAATTAGATTTACTGTGATTGATTTTGTTGCAGACCCAGATGACTTTTCTGCTATTATTGAAGGAGTTAGATCGTCTGACAATAACGATAAGGTAAGGATTGCGATCCGATTGAGGACTGAAATGTGTGTTCTATTCTCTCTATCAAGTAATATGAAGAATTTAAGCTCGACGCTCTACATTACTTCCTGGATATCTTGTTTGATGATTCAAGGGCCGTTTGCAAACTGGATAGCATGATCAAAGCTGGTTTGTTGATAAAATTATGTTATTTTCTGGACTATATGTCCTGCCCTGTGCAAGCGGTTTTTTCTCATTTTGAACTCCTC
>MU913022.1:24325-34776 GCA_036418165.1 Cooperia oncophora
ATAATTTGGAATTCTCGTGCCACTGATTTATACCTCTAAAGAGTCAGCGGCTGATTTGAATTAGATTTACTGTGATTGATTTTGTTGCAGACCCAGATGACTTTTCTGCTATTATTGAAGGAGTTAGATCGTCTGACAATAACGATAAGGTAAGGATTGCGATCCGATTGAGGACTGAAATGTGTGTTCTATTCTCTCTATCAAGTAATATGAAGAATTTAAGCTCGACGCTCTACATTACTTCCTGGATATCTTGTTTGATGATTCAAGGGCCGTTTGCAAACTGGATAGCATGATCAAAGCTGGTTTGTTGATAAAATTATGTTATTTTCTGGACTATATGTCCTGCCCTGTGCAAGCGGTTTTTTCTCATTTTGAACTCCTCTAAGGTTTCGCAAGTAAGAATGTGTCTAGAGTTTCATGCCTTCGCGTGTCAGTAGTTCGTGAGCGAAGGTATGTACAGAAATTTCGTTTATTGCGACACCGTACTTCTGTGTGCTCTATCTTGTCAATAATTTTTTTTGATTGTTGAAGAACAGTCAACAGCCATACCACACAAAAAAAGGATCCACAAGATTATGTTGCCAAGTAGCTACACTTGGCAATAAACCTAAAAAGTCAGTGTGAAAGAATTCTCACCAAGGTCGCACTCGTATCTATATCGGGGAGGAGGGCGATGTGTTCGGAACAACGCAAGTGATAAACTCACTTTACTCTCTGAGTCTTGGTTCTTGGGTTGATATGGTATCATATTTTTCTTACGATAAGATTTTTCATCATCAACATCAGCTACCTCCTACTTGCTCATTCGCGGCCTAACATGTCCGCCTCCTACAAGGGAGGTCTTTCAGGTCGTGGCGCGCTTTTTGGAAATGGTTTGTTGCTTGTTGTAGGGGTCCATACAAGGATCACAAAAATGGGTTTCATTTTTGCTATGCGTTTCTGGGGAGGTCAAAAACTGAGTGAAAAGAATTTGACAAGAATGGGCGATTTTAACTATCTTAATGGGCTCCGTTCTGATTGTAACTTCGAGCATGCATAGTTTATGAGGTGCTCGTTAATTAGGCCTCGAAAATAGTTATAAAGTTAAAATGTAAGTATCATGTCGTAACTTACTTGGCATGCATCGATGTAACAGTGATCTTTTTGTCCTCATGCACACTTTCGAAAATTCGGGTGGCGCAGTGGATAACTCGATGGATTCTGGATGGGACGACGATACGGGACTTTGTGGATCGGATCCTCCTTGTGGCAAACTTTTGCATTTTCCAGTTTTATTCATTCGCGTTCCTGTGTGTCTAGCAGTGGAAATAAGCCAAGTATATGCCATTTGAAGGCATATTCTTCATTCTGATACCTTACAAACCAGCTCGGTTGTGTGGAGAAGATGGCCGCTGGGTATGTCGAAGAGCATCATGGACGTTTCTCGACTCCGACCGACGTCGAATTCAGCGAATGAGAGCTTGTCGTCCCTTGTCAAGAAGACAGTAACTGTTCTTCCCTGGCGTTTGTTAGGTGTAGTTGGTGCAATAGATGCATATGCTTCACATGTTTCGTTGAACTTTACCACAGTTGTTAGATTTGTCTACCAATGAGGGGAAGGTTTCACATGTTTTGTTGAACTTTACCACAGTTCTTAGATTTGTCTACAAGTGAGGGGAAGGTCAACGTAACGAGACGAGAACATTCCCGGAAACAGGCTTCTCCACACAACCGAGCTGGTTTGTAAGGTATCAGAATGAAGAATATGCCTTCAAATGGCATATACTTGGCTTATTTCCACTGCTAGACACACAGGAACGCGAATGAATAGAAAGCTGAAAAATGCAAAAATTTGCCGCAAGGAGGATCCGATCCCCAAGGTATCGTCGTCCCATCCAGAATCCATCGAGTTATCCGCTGCGCCATCCGATCCGCCGACAGTGAGCATGAGGGGACCGCTGACAAAAACATCACTGTTGCGTCGGTGCATACAGTGTGTTACTTTAAAGGCAGTTGGCACGATGGTTTCCTACTTAGCCTAAAATGCTAGTAGGCGCTGTATAGTGGGGAAATGGCGAAAGAACGGAGTGAAACGGTCAAAATCCTGCGAAGAAAAAGCCTCCGTTCTCAGTGACTTGAAAATCGATTTCGGACGAGTTTCCCGTAGGCATCTTACCAATCACCGCTACCGAAGATACGGCTGCATATGTGTACCCATGTATGCATGCAGCATCACGGCCGCTTCATACCAATCCCTTCGCTTCATAATTTGCTTAGCAAATGAATGAATACGAGCGTCAGGAACGGTCGTCCATTTGTGGGCGGGCGGGCGTGGCGGGCGTTTGGGACGTAAAGTTGTGGCTTGATAGGGCCCTTATAAGGGCACCTTCCTCGGGGAAACCGCTATGCAGCGCCTGCCAGGGTCGCGGAATTCTATCCTGCCAGGAGTATTGATCCTAGTCGTCTTAGGGGATTTATCGTGCCAACTAACTATTTTCGAGCCCCTTCATAAACTATGCATGCTCGAAGTTACAATCAGAACGGAGCCCATTAAGATAGTTAAAATCGCCCATTCTTGTCAAATTCTTTTCACTCAGTTTTTGACCTCCCCAGAAAAAAATAGAACCCATTTTGTGATCCTTGTATGGACCCCTACAACAAGCAACAAACCATTTCCAAAAAGCGCGCCACGACCTGAAAGACCTCCCTTGCTAGGAGTTGTATTCGGGAGACGGCTAGGGTCACCGCCGCGCTCGAAACTAGGTCACCGCGCGCGGCGACCTGTTCGCGTGGCGCGGCGGTGAGTCCTGACCTGGCATTTTGCCAACTTCCGATCAATATGACCCTATCGCAGTTTGCTTGGAGCGTTCTTTCTTTTCCTCATCTTCCATCTGCCAAGAACAAACAGGTAAACATGTTCAAACATGCAAACATGTTAAAGCATGTAATCGCCGCGGTGACACACTTCCCAACGCGGCGACCTAGTTTCGAGCGCGGCGGTGTGTCCCTCCACGACATACACCCGTTATATTCGCCTGTAGGCCGTCGTTCAACTTCCTCTTTAACACATGCCGTTAGTTGATTTGGACGAAGTGGAAGGTAATAGCTCAGAACATGGGAGCAGCTTCAACGCCTAGGATAGCTGGTCAAAATGGGCGGAAGCTCATGTGGTGGTGCTGTCATGCTCGCTCTTTGAATGTGCCTTTGTAATTTGCCCTAAGGAACTATTAGGTTGTCCGGAAAGTTCTCAGCGTTTTGTGTTACTATTTTTTGTACATTCATTGCTGATTAAAAACTCATTCTCCCTTGCGTCTCAGTAGTACCTGAAGAGAATTTTTGCGCTATCTGATGGTATAATTGCCGTTTCACCATTGCTTGATAAACCCCCTTTTCCCAAGACTTTTTGAAGCATGTCAAAAGAGCAACTTCGGACGATATTTTTCTTCAACTACAAATTGGGTCAATCCGCAGTCGAGACAGCTCGACAAATTAACCAGGTGTGGGGGCCCAATAGTGTTGGAGAAAGCACCGTGCGACAATGGTTCGACAAATTTCGTTCTGGAGATTTCAGCCTTGAAGATGAACCTCGTAGCGCAATACCTGACGAGGATTTGAAGGCGTTTGTGGAGGCTGACCCATCCCAAACAGTTCGAGAGATTGCAGAAAAGCTAGGCGTTGGCAAATCCACTGTTGCGGATGGTCTGAAACGCATTGGGAAGGTGAAAAAACTCGACAAGTGGGTGCCCCACAATTTGAGTGACCGGCAGAAATTGGCACGTCTCGAGGTTTCTTCTTCACTGCTTTTGCGCAACAGAAACGACCCTTTTGGACCGAATTGTCACCTGTGATGAAAAGTGGATCATGTATGATAACAGGAGACGTTCCGGACAGTGGTTGGATGCCGACGAACCACCGAGGCAATTTCCAAAGCCGAATCCTCACGAAAAAAAGATTATGGTCACAGTGTGGTGGTCATCGGCTGGTGTGATCCACTATAACTTTTTGTCACCAGGCCAAACCATCACAGCAGTCCTACTGTGAAGAAATCGACGAAATGTACCGAAAATTGCGTCAGCTGCAGCCAGCACTTGTCAACAGAAAGGGTCCGATTCTTTTGCATGACAACGCCCGCCCACACGTTTCACAAATCACTATCCATAAATTGAACGAATTGGGGGTTGAAGTTCTACCTCAACCGACCTTTCACCAACCGACTATCACCTTTTCTAACATTTTCAGAACTTCCTTGCTGGAAAATACTTCATCAATCAGGACCAGGCAAAAAGCCTTCGTGGATTTCGTGGATTCTCGACCACCCACCCAGTTTTTCTTTGATGGGATTTCTCGACTGGTGTCACATTGGCAAAAGTGTGCTGATTCGAACGGTGCTTATTTCGATTAAATCCGATGAGTATTAAGAAAGTTATGATCGTTTAAAGTGAAACACTCAAAACGCTGAGAACTTTCCGGACAACCTAATAGCATGGCAGCGTCAAGGAATGGGATCTCCGTTCATTTTGACCCAATATTCCGGGCGTTGAGGCTGCTCTGATGTTGTGAGCTTTGCGAGAGTGTTGGATGAGAAACGGGTCAACAGCCAGTAAGGAGAACAAAGCAAGCAAACAACGAAAGCAGCTGCCCCAGTGACCATCTCTCGCGCATTCTAGATTCCAGATTTTTTGCGCGCGTTGTCCCGTGCGCCTTTTCGTGCTGGCAAATAAATGCAGTTCGTATCCCAGAAAATAGGCTATTTTTTCCTTGATACTTTTTGCTCCCAAGAATACTGTTCTTGCAAAACAGATTCGCCATGGTCGGACTTTCGTGAAGTGACCACTACTACTACTACCACTACGTCTTGTTCTTCTTCTTTTCCCTAGCGTTAGTCCCGCGCCGTCGCAGGGTCCGCTGTTCTTGTTAGACGTCGCCACTTGTTCCGATCCACTGCATCTTCTGCCGTGGCTTTCACTTCATGACGTCCCTCCATCTTTTCTTTGGGGCTCCTCGTGGTCGCTTGCCCTCTACTTCGAATTCCAATGCCTTCCTTATTGGGTGGTCTTCAGGCCTCCTCAGTACGTGCCCATACCATCGCAGTCGCTGCTCTCGTGCCTTCAGCTGGATCGGAGCCGTCTGTGTGACGCCCTGACGTCCTCGTTTCTGACTCTGTCGAGTCGTGTCCAGCCGCAGGCCCATCTCAGCATCCTCATTTCAGCTGAGTGGAGCTGCCTTTCATGGTTCTTGCAGATGGGCCAGCACTCACTGCCGTAGAGCATTGTAGGCCTTACCACCGCCCGGTACACCTTGCCCTTGAGCGTTCTCGAGCACCGCCGGTCGCACAGGATGCCAGTGGACTCCCTCCATTTCATCCAGGCTGCGCTTGATTCGGGTCTTCACCTGGTCCACGCTACCAACAGCTGCTGGGTCGCTCCCGTACTGAAGGCCTCGATCCCTTCAATGCTGTCGCCATGGCAGTCTACGATGGGTTCGCTACTCTTTCGGAGCTCAGGAACTTGGTCTTCTTCACGTTCAGCCGGAGTCCATTCTCAGCGAGCACATCCTGCCACCGCTGCACCTTGTCCTGGAGTTCTTCCCTGCTGTCCGCTATCAGGGCGATGTCGTCAGCGTAGAGGATGGTTTTCAGTGGCCCCTCCATGAGTTCTTTTGCCATGACATCCAGAGTCAGGAGGAAGAGGAACGGGCTGAGGGCTCTTTGGTGTACCCCAACCGTGTTTACCTCCTTTGTCAAGCCGTGAGGGGTGCGTACAGCTGCTTTAGCCCCATCGTACATGTCCTTCACTATGGAGACCAGGTGCTCCGGAACGTTACGTTCTCTAAGCGCTCTCCAGAGTACAGGCCTAGGCAGGCGGTCGAATGCCTTCTCAAGGTCCAGGAAGGCTAGGTAGCAGGGTCGCCGCTTCTCTCGGTACTTCTCCATCAGCTGTCTGGCGATGAAGATGGCATCAGTGGTGGACCTTCGGGCATGAAGCCGAACTGTTCCTGCGAGATAGGGACAAGTTCCCTCAGCCTAGTGTTGACCAGGCGCTCGTACAGCTTCATGGTATGGGGAGTCAACTTGATGCCGGTAGTTGGAGCACTCCGTCGCGTCCCCTTTCTGTTTGAAGATGGGGACGATTGTGCTGCTCCTCCACGCATCCGGCATCCTTCCTTCAGCCGTTACGTTGTTTAGGAAGTGTGTGAGCCAACTCACCCCATGCTCTCCAAGGGCCTTCCATGCCTCTATCGGTACCCCGTCTGGACCCACTGCTTTCCCAACTTTCATTCTAGGTGGACTTCGTCCAGGGAGTGACGTGACCTGCCGTCGCCTCTATCTGTGGGCTATCCTTGCGGGGGAATTCTTCGTTCAGTAGTCCCTCGAAGTATTCTTCCCACCTCTTTCCTGACTTCGGCTGGTTTCCTGAGAATGGCCCCGTTGCTGCTCTTCACAGTCTTTACGACCCTGATGTCCTGAGCAGCGCGATGCCGAGCTTTAGCCAGGCGGAAGACGAACTTGTCCCCTTCTCGGCCTTCCAGCTTGTCGTACAGGGCGTCCATTTCCGTATTCTTGGCCTTAGCAACGGCTGCCTTAGCGAGTCGCTTGCAGCTCTTGTAGGCAGCGTAGTCTTCTGGGCTCCTTGTCTTTTGCCAGCGTTTATATGCTTCCTTCTTCTGCTTGACGATCCCCTGGACTTCCTCGTTCCAGAACCAGGCTGCCTTGTCTCCTCTGATACCACCTCGCGTCTCTCCCAGGACCTCCCTTGCACACTGTAGGATGACCTCTGCTGCGTAGGTCCAGGTGTCCTGGACTGGCCCATGTGGGTCTGGGAGCCCAGCCTCCAGTATTCTTCGGCCGAGGCTATCCTTTTCTACCTTGCGCATTTTCCACCACCGAATTCTCCGCTCTGCTCTCACCCTCGTCTTCTTGGGGAGGTCTATGGCGATGTCTGCCAGGAGAGGCCTGTGCTGAGGGCCCAGCTCTTCCCCAGGGCAGTACCTTGATATCCTTGACGGTTTTGAGAATTGAGTTCTCCCTTTCGCGAAGAAGGTGCTGCAGATTGCTAAGTCGTGGGCTGTGGCTAGGTCAAGGATCCGTTCTCCCTCAGCGTTCTTTGCCCTATTCCTTGACCTCCGTGCACCCTTTCTAGACCCCTTCTGTCACTTCCCACATGGCCATTCAGATCCCTAGCTATGGCGAGGTAGTCATCTTCCGGAACCGATCTTATGGCCTCGTCCAGGGTCAGGTAGAACTCATCCTTTTCCGCCTCGGAGCAACCGGATTGTGGTGCGTACACGGTCAGTACTGTCCAGTACCCCTCCTTCGTGTCCATTCTCACTCCCATGATCCGATCACTGATCCTGTTCACAGAGGAGACGCAGTCCTTGAGGGATTCTGCCACCGCTATGGCCACGCCATTCCGTTTGGTGTCTGCTCCATTGTAGAAGAGTTTGACACCTTCTCCAATCTCGCGGGCCTTCGCACCTGAAGGCATAGGACTTGGATATTCCTGCGTCTCATGAGGTCGGCAACCTCACGAGACTTCCCGGTAAGCGACCCCACGTTCAGGGTCCCAATTCGAACTAGCTTCTTTGGCCGAGGTCGTTCACCCCTCGGTAGCCCTCGCATACTGACCACAGAACTCGGGCGAGGGTTCTGCGCGCCACTTCCGGGTGACGTCCTAGCTTTAACACTGATACTTTTGCGACTTGTCATGATTGTTGTGACGGGTTCCTCCATCAGCCGGCCTGTCAACCTGGGCCTGACGCTGGTATCGTCCCCATTTTTGCAATTTTTGCAAGGCAGGTTTGTGCCTCGGCAGGGATCGAACTCGTGGCTCAGAGTGCGAACATGAGTCCGCACTCTTAACCTCTCGGTTATCCCTGCCTGTGAAGTGACCGTTACATAGAAATGATATCAATCCCGTGTTCCCGACTGATGGGCTTATTGGAGAGCATGACAGAACGACTTCTTTTTTTTGAATTTTGAACCATGCATGGTGCTTCCCCAGATGGGATGTTCCGGAGAACATATAATTTGGCCTACTTTAGTTAGACCGAATCTGTGGGATGATGCACATTTACGAAAAGTTGATGTTAATTCGCTGGCACTGAAAATTTTCCTCGAGAAGTTCTTTCCAGAAGGCGACGAGGAGTTGATACTGCTTGATAGGTGAGTTCTTTTTCATGACAACTAATAACAAATATTCAATGAGCACTCCTCTGAACTCTTAAAATGAATACCGCCTGAAGATGCCAGGTCAAGTTTGGATGAGTGTCACATCTCTGCCTGCCTAGGGTAGGGCGGAGAGGCCGGGCACAGGAGTGGACGGTGCCGAGGATACAGTCACAGCGGGCTATCTGCAAAATTCGTGACTTGGGTCTCACGTTTGTTCAAAGAAAAAGGAAGGGGAAGACTGGAGAAGAGGAGTGGGCGAGTCTATCAAAATTCTACACTGGACCCCAAAGAGCTGACGTGGTATGTACTTCAACGAGCTTCAAGGCTGAGTTCTGAAGGGGTTCGAACCCGCATCTTCTGCTTACCGGGCAGTTGCGTTCCCTATTACGCTACCTTTGACCACTCAGCTCAATGGCTATTTGTGCCATTGCCTTCGAGCACTCACACGTTCAACGTGATGAGCCGGTTAGCCGATATCGGCAGTGAACCGCAAGGCTGAAGGCTTTTTACAAGTTTTTCAGGTTCGAATCCCGTCCGTGGTCCGACTTTTGCCCACAACTCAGCATTCTTGTGATAACTTTCGTATCGCGCACTGCGGCGTTAAACAGCAGTTATCAAACAATAACAGCTTCAAGGCATCTCGTACACCGTGGAAAAAAGGTTGCGGTTGTTGAAAATAGAAAAACAGCGGAAGGAGCAATGGCCAATGGGAGTGGCAGGAAATGTAGTTGGCAGTATAACTAATCTTCGCAGACAGTCACAAGTGTAGGTTGTGAATGCACAAGTTCTAAAAAAAACAATATGTTTGTTGAGGCTTTACCCATCCACAGATCAGCAGCTTCGACAGAGGGAGGGAGGGGGAATATTCTTTCATTCTATAAACCAGTAACTTTGTGTGTCGGTTTGTATGTTTGTATGCTTGTAGGTATGTATGTATGTATGTATGTGCCGAAAACGACCGCCAGACAAACGGGCAAATCGGTGCGGAAGTATCAATCCAATGTTTTGATCGTGATATCGGCCTCCGCTATATAAGACAACCATTCGGTACACTCCGAGCCATTGCACGAGCTGCTGGCGTGGCAGCTGGACGTGTGCTCGTGCGGGGGCAGGGTGGGGTGGAGCCGAGGGGGGACGCCCAGTGCCCCCCCCCCCCTCTGCTTCCTTCCCCTGCGCGTGCTCAGCCCGATCTGAGCATGCGCAAGGGAAGGAAGCAGAGGGGGCGGTCCGACTGGAACACTGGGGCGTTTGTTCCAAGGTATGATATAGGTTACGGCACAGGAATATGTGGGTGACAAGAACTGCTAGCTGCTGATAAAGGGAGTTAGAGTGGAAAGGACAACATACTCATAACGCGGGACACAGCATCAGTTAGGCGTTGATTTCAGCAAATGATATCAAGGGGAAGGTGGAGAAGGCGACGGCGGGTGACAGGAAATGATAACTGATAGGGCCTGATAGAGAACGATGCAGTTGTTGTTCAATCAAATGCTGGAGCCTCTACACCACGAAATTATGGAGTTTTAGTGATAGCGACATTGATGACGGGTGACAAGCAATTTTATCAATTGATAAGTAAAGATAAGGGGACATTCTCACGACATCTCTGACCACTACACTGCCAAAAAAAGCCTCTCAGTAAGCGAAATTTTCCCACAGCCATCACTCCTCTGATAGCACTAGAAAATGTACTCATCCCACTAGGGGGGTATATACTTCGCCTGAAACAGGAAGTTTGGAAAAATCAAAAACTTCAATATTGGAACACACTTTATGCGTTCAGTGAGTATTTAACTTTTTTTTGCTTTTCAACTTTTAATCACTGATGAGAACGAATAACGAAGTAGTTTGTAAGATATTCAACGAACGCAGCCTAAATATTGTCATCTGCAGCCATTCATCATCATGCAGCATGTTAATGACAAGTTAATCGCCCATCGTTGGTGTTGTGATGCAGGTAATAAAAACGGAATTTGTTCATCTACTGTGCAACACATATTGATATTCTGTACTTCCTATACAGGGGGGGGGGGCAAAAAAAAGTCATTTTGCCTCCATGACTTTCAAGGCGCTATAAGTTACACTTTATTAAATTTTTATCGGACATTTTTACTACCATATTAAAGAGCACATTAAATACTATAATGATACTCCGCCACAGCCTTCTGGAGGAGCGCCATCGAGAGATTCGGCCGCGCGAAAGTGAGTGGGTACCGGAGTTGAGCGAGATCGTTGATTTCTCCGCCACTGTAGACCAACGTCCGAACCGAGTAATTGAGGGGGTTTAGTTCAGGACCCCTGC